>JBAMNC010002073.1:0-33805 GCA_037902135.1 Cetoscarus ocellatus
TACCAATGCATTACAAGGGCTAAATGAATGAGCTTGCCAAAATATCAAAAATAGAATTAAGTTTAACAACAAAACAACAATTTACAACACCATCCTTACAAAAGCTTGCTCAACTAAGCATAAATTTTATCTTATTTTGTCAAATATCTATGTATCAAAGAGAAGTATCAGTTTTAATCAAGAACATTGCTGTCTTGTAATATCATTCTGAGTGGAAATCTTAAAATCAGACTACAACATATACAGATATATATTGATGCATGTATATTTCAGTACACACCTGTACTGAAAAGAATGGCCCACTACGAAAAAGTTTGGCCTGAATACATACAGCTTTACAAACCTAGTATTACGCTTTAATAGCATTCTCTTAGTTGAGGCAGCGTCATTATAGTGAGGCTGTGGAAAACTTGTTGCATTCAACAAAACAATGAGGAAATAGAGGTGATACTGATGCTGCTCTTAGTTTGTGGCTTTTTGTCACAGGAAGGAGACCAGTTTTTGTTTCAGGAGAACCTGCAAGCTGCAAAACATTGTACTATTAAAGCGACAAGAGTTTAGGGAGTCATATAGCTTTCATGGAGCATTTCATTTCCATATCTGATATCTTCAGCAGTGTCTTCATGTCACATTTTATTATCTGTTCAGCTTGCTTGGAGGCAGGGGTCCGAAAGGTAACTGGTTAGTACAAAGTTGACTTTCCTTGTGTGTTTTGGGATACATTGTACTTCCTTACATTTGTCATGGCATCTGAGTACCTGAGTTAAAGCAAATACAATATAGCTAAAATAGTCAAACTTTTCCATCAACTAGTGTTGTGACAATATTACTATTTTAACTTCCAAACTGATACAGAGTGTAGTATCACAAAACTCAACTCAGTGTACTACATGGATCAGAGAGAGGATTTCCCCACAGGCTGGTCACATTTTGGAATAAACGGCTAATAAACTACATGAAAGGAAAAAAACCCCAAACAAACAGAAAAAACAACCACCTACGCTAAGTTTTGGTGAGTTATAGTGTTGTGTTCCTACGCAATATGGTGACTTACAGAGTGTTCAAAATACATTATGATTGAACAGGACACATTGGAAGTACTTAATTTCTCCACCAGTGTACCTCTCTGTTTTGATACTACTAAATTTCTTCTTTGTATAGAGGCAGAGCCCCCGAGTCACTATGGCTGATATTTTTACCACTGATATGAACATCATACAACCCCCTTCAAAATGCCATCTTTAAAGTAGAAAAAAGATATGTGTGATAAGATGTGAAAAATAAACCTCTCGCACACACATTCCTCACTGTAGAAAAGTGAATTTCTTGTGTCATAAAATGTGACAGTTTGAGTTTCCTTGCTGACAGCTTCTCAGCCCACAGAAACTGTATCTGAACTGTGCTGTGTTATTTCAGGATAAGTCTTACTGTCTGTGTTTGTCCCTTCAGTCCACCTTAAGTATTGCTGCACTTTGCTCTTAAAGTTTTTATGTAGTTGATATAAAACATCAGATTTTATGACCCCACCATGCCATGTAGCACAGGGATGAATTTTACATCCCTATTTCGTATCCCCTGTGGATGCATTGATTTAAACCTGTCTATATTGCCTCCTCATTCTATCTATCCCCATCTCCTCTCGTCAGTTTCTCTGTGTGAACTCTATGGCTGCATCGCTGCTCGACTATAAACAATGACCATTGCATGACAGGCTTGTGGCTTTTCAGGTTACGTTCAGCTCCACAGGTTCTCTGAGTAAAATGAGGGATAGTGGACTGATTTATCCATCCTGTTAGTTTTGGCATCATTGCTGACAAGTCATGACTGTGAAATCACTTAGAAACAATTGGTAGCTATTAAATTTCTCCTCTGATTGTCATAAAGAAACTGCCACTCAACAGCAACAAGGTATCTCAAGTAATAATAATGCTGTAACACCTATCATTCTGTATTTTATGTAATGCTATTTTCCACATCAACACTCCAAATACTATGCTAATGTAAAGCTGCAACAACACAAAGTGAAATACATAAAGAAGAATGCGTTTTAGCTGCCTCAGGGTAACATTCATTACTGAAAATTGAAATATATGCACAGAGAAAGACATTTATGTTGGTTTCAGATTAGTTAATACAAAAGACAAGCTCCTTCTTTTAAGCTATGTCTATGGGTGCAATATTTCCTCTGCCCCATTAGATTTATTCTTATTAGTGCTGTTTGATATAATACGGTGGTTCAGTCATGATGTGTGTATGAATGCATCAGAGATGGGCAAAAGTCAATTAGTGCAAGTCCAAGTCAGGTCTCAAGACTCTAAGGGACAGCCGCTAGTCTGTCAAGTCTCTTATCAAATAAAAAATATAGAAAATAGCTAAAGTAGATATAAATAAAGTTACCCAGGGTAACAGATTTTAGCTAGCATAATTAGACATATACTACTAACTGTATATTAGTGTAATTACAGTCTAATTAAACATTATTATTAGTTTCTTAGTGTATAAATAGACTGGGTTCTCACTTATTGGTATAATATACTGTGAAAAAATGACCCTCTCTAGCCTCACAAACAGAGTAATAGTAAAATCTTATAACTCACAGATTATTTAACTTGCACTTTCCATCTCTTTGCTGTCTTTGTCACCACTTCATCTGGACCATCATCACCCAGGACCCCATCAAAAAAACATACTAGAGGATGTACTTTGTGGGGCATCTGAAAAATTATGATTAAAAAATGCATGAAGGGGGGAGTGACGAGAGAAAGTGAGAGAGTGCTGGTCCAATCGACTGATGTCTCCATTACATGCACAATAAACAATAAACGTGAATGATTCATACATCTTAAACGGTTTGTATTATGATATCTGATAAACTTAGTTTATTAACACTGCACCAAGAGTTTTAATGAATTTATCAGGCTAAAATAACAGTTTACAGGACACGGAAAGACACTGATGATCACTGCTGGACCATCTCATCCGTGCGCATTTGCGCGCTACTGTGTGTTTCTACGAGACAGCGTCAGTCAGTGAACAGTCTGCTCCTGTCTGATCTGCTTTCAGACAAACTAAGAAACATCAGAACAGATGATTAAAACTAAGTTTTTGCCTCTTTGTTCACCTGTTCAGCGCGCTATGGCTCTGAGCTGTTTTTCTCTCCAGCAACAATCTCTCATCGGCAGGGGTCGACGGGAAAGAGCGGCCCGCCTTTAGGTTCATAAGAAATAAAATTATACCCATAATTACTTTAATAAGAGCTCACTCAAGGTGAGCTGCTGTAACATCAGGTTCTGAGTTATGAAACAAACTTCTCCAGCATTGTGAAGCACATTTTTGGTCTGTGTTTGTTGCCCTCATCACACCGTTCTGTGCTTGATGTCATCAATATTCAACTGAGCATGCGTGTCACTTCTGAAGCGTGAGCTGTTCACATCGCGGTCTGCAGACAGGCCACATTTAAAGGCGTAATCTGAACAGCCAAACAAAAAAATCGGTTTTGAGCAATAAATCGGAATTGAGCATTAAGGGCTGCAGTGTGAACTTAGTCTTAGACATGTGCAGAGCTCTTCAAATGGTCCCAAAAGAGAATATGCTATTATTTTCTGTTAAGTGGATGATTTGCTCTAACATGATGATTTGGTCTCTGATCAGTAGTAACTCTTTAATTAATCACTACTCTAAAATGGATTGCGTTATCAATTTTTTCTCCATGTTGAGAACTAGTAAAATCAAAACTTATGTCCCGCTGTGTGTAGTCCTGTATATTCAGCCCTGTTTTTGGTAAGAATGCTTCAGACTCTTGCCTGTTGTAAGAAAATAACACTGCTTTTAGTCACTTGTTTTCTTGCTTCGGGGCATTTTTTTTCTCCTTCTCTCTGTTAAAAATGAACCAAAATCATATAACTGGAAACCTAAGACTGAAAAATATTGGACAAGCTGACTTGTATCAGCACTTTGGTTGCTAAATGGGACTGTTTAATACAATTTGTGGCGACAGTCATTAGTAATGCATTCTCATATCAATGCTGAATCAACCGTGAAACAGAGAGGTGTTAAGGCCTCTTACAGACATCTTCACCACTCAGGGCTTATTGTCACATCAGTCATGTCTGTAATTATTCTTAAAACCAAGACAGATGAGTTTTCAAAAAATTCCACCCCCTCTCAATGCGCCCCTATAAGACATGATCTATTTATCATAAAAGTTTCTGAACAAGACTGAAAACACGTTTATTGCTTTAGGAATAATCTGTTTTGACATAGGAATGTGCATGTGACTTCCTGTTCTGCTGCCGCCAATCTCAATCTTTGTGACTTTGGTTTTATTTTCCAACACTGGATTTTTCCACTTGACTGCAAACAATACGTTCTTCTGCTCTTTACCCCAAATAAACTGTAATGGTACATGTCCTGCAGTCAGGAAAGGGGGGCAGTGTGGATTTGCAAGAGGATCCTCAGACATGCAGAGTTGAACAGAGAGAGAGATGTGCACCGTGAGAAAATTTTGCAACCCAGCCAGGAACACAGGATTAGAAGAAGTGGGTACTTGGACACCGATTGGAATAACGGCTGACATAAACGCCCTCTCGTCTGGAATGAAAATTCCCTCAGAATAGGTTGGATTGGATCAGAATACTTTGATTGAATGTGCCTATGTAACCCATTTGCAGTCTATCAGGCCTTTATTTTGAATATTTATGTCCATGTATTAATAGCTACTTCAAATCAAGCCGTTTTTCTTCTTATGTTGTCGGCTTTTACCCACGCCATCTTCATGGATGACATTTAGAATATTCATCGAAGTGCTTCATATACTGCATGTAGGCAAATTAGTCACAACTCAATTTCCTCCCATTTAATGCATTTGCAGTTTTGCCCTTTAAAACATAAGCAACAACTTATTAAGAAAATGAGAGTTGACATTCAAAGGTGGATGCATTTCCTTTAGAAAGCCTCAAATGTTTTAAATGCATTAGTGATCCAGCCTTGCACATGTTGAGCTAAATATCACACAATCACCGGCTCTGTAGAAGGTTAGAAATTTTTCAATCAACTAACTATCATAATGTAGAAAAGTAAGAATGAAACTACTTTTTAAGTTAAAAAATGTCCGTAATGTCTAATTTATACATGACAAGATCATCTTTGTGCGCAGTTTAATGATTGTCATAGTAAAAAGGACAATAATATACAATGAAGGACAGCTTCAAACCTTTAAGAAGTCACTTAACCTTCAGGCCACATAATTTCAGTGTACCAAATTAATACTGAACAGCATTCATCAGTTGTACCATGTGTTTGCTATTGTTGGTACAGAAAACCTGTCCATATATTTGAACATTATCAATGCTCATATTCCTTTGAAAAGTTTTGATTTGGAAACTGGCATCATTCTGAAAATATTAATTTAGCACTAGTATCAAAAAAATAGAAGATACAGGGAATCAGCTTAGTCTGGTAGTTTGCTCTACCATCAATCAGAGGGTTGAGGGTTTGAGCCCAGCTCTGGCTGTGACATCTTGATGTGTCCTTGGGCAAAACACAATACACCTAATTGCTTCCACTGCTGCATCAGTAGTATTTAATGTGTTCACCAATACTGATGGACAACTTGCACTGAGTCTCAGAGCCATCAGTGAGTGAAAGTGAGAGTGAAGGGTAGATGTGCCCTGTTTTGCCATAGCGCTTTGAGTCGTCCAAAAGACTATAAAGGCCCTGTTTCAGCTCACATCCATTTACCCTAGTGATGGCATTATGGCTGTTAATCGAATCTGCTTAAGCAGCATAGACTGTATGTTGTCAATGGCAACAGCAGCATCAGCTGTAGCGTAGGCATCCTCATCCTCCCTCCTCCCAGCCCTGTCCCATGACTTTCTCAAGGCATCTTTTGAAATTCCAGGGTAGATTAACTTCTGCTCAGACTCTGGGCTTTACTTTCTCTTTCTGATCTGTCGTTTTCCGTGTCCCGTCCTTTCATCATTCTTACATCACAAATTTCAGTCATTACTCCTCAACACACCTGTTACTCACATCCATTACTGACACCATGTCAGGGACTCCTCCCAGTAATCCACAGGCTCATGTAGTTCACTCATTTAATGTTAGTTTTTCCACCCTCGTGGTTTTTCTTTGTTCTGATTGTTTTCCAGCCATCTGTCTCATAAAGGCTCCAAATTTTCTGACCCTTGTCCTGCCCTTCTACCCCTGTCCATGCATTGGTCTTCTGCCATCTGTCCATCTATGCCTCTCAACCCTTTCATACCCTCTCTGATTTTATTCAATATTTCACTAATTTTTGGACAAACAGAGGTGATTTCTAAAGGTTTGTAAGTTTAGAGTGGAAGAGCGAAGAGAGGGAAAGTGGAGGGAAACCTACCGCAGAGGGTGAGGAGTTTTGGGGGGGAAAGACACATTTTTGACTTGTAGACATGAAGAGGAGGAGGAGGAGGAGAGAGAAGATGAAGGAAAGTAAAAGCTGAGATCAGAGAGCAGTGAGCAGGGGCTGCTGATGAAATGAATCACACTTCAGAAAGAAGTGGCACATTTGAAAATTCTAAGTTATACCTTGTAATAGTCTCAGTGGGGATGCCATTTTTGAACAATGAATAAGTTATGACATTTACAGGAGGTGGTTAAAATAGCAAAGTCTTGTTTTTTAAGGATCTCGGTCTAAACCTCTGATGTTGCCACTGACAGGCTGTGTCCTTTAGTTGCATGTACACCATAACAGTGTTAATGCCATGACTGTGTGTTTACCTCTTAACTGGGATCAGGCAGGCTCTAAAATCAACCTTATATGGAGTTAAGGATCAATTCAAGGCTACATTTTCATCACTGCTTATTTATGCCACAGTTATAAACTGCTTTAAATAAGTGCAATGAGATGTGTTGTTCATAAAAAAGAGCTTATTTTGATTGGGATAAACCATCCTTCTTAGTTTTGCAGGTTTTTAGAGTTTTTTGTCTCTAATAACAAAAATGACATTTAAAGACGTCCTCCCATATGTGCTTTAATGAGTCATAAGATGTTTTAAATACAGACTTATTATGCCACTCATATCACTGTACTTTGATTTTGACATCAAGCTTTTTTTTGTTAATATATGAACTCTTTTAAAGATGCTGTGACAGCTGAGCCAGCAGGAGTTTGGCTTAAAATATTTGAATATTACACAACCCCAGTTTGCAAACACATCTTTAGTAGCGGACAACTAAACCACTGGGATGCTATATTCAGTTAGAACTAGGTATGGAGATCAAATCCGGGGCTGTCTGGGCTAAATTTAGCATTTTTCAACCCTCCAAAGTCATTAATTTGTGAGCCTATTGATGCTGCTGTCAAGTCTTGTGGTCCCTGTGACGTAACATCATTGTTTCATACCACAGGTCAGAGCCAGCCCAAATCCCACTGGTGCTCCTTATTTTGCCACCAACTTCAGTACTGATATATACACTTAATGAAAACCGCATACTTATGAACTTGATAAGAGAAAGGGGGCAGTCTGCAGGGTCTATTGCTGCAGCCCTTTTGTCATTTCTTTGTTTGAAGGTAGAGATGCAGCATCACTCAGCTTTGCAAAAGTGGAGAGAGTAGAGGTAGTACCAGATGGCCTGTGAGTGGCAGGTACTGAATTATAATATTTTTGAAGGCTTTTGTTTCACTGATAAATAGTTGCCAGAACTTAGACTTCAATGAAACAAAAACATGTCAGGCAAACTCCTGCAAGATGGATTACTCTGACCAAACTCTTCAGTGCTATCAGATTTGATAAAGTTTACACATATAAACTTAAATAACTAATTGCCTCATTTATATTTATTTGTTAAAGCAGTAAGCCACAAAAAACCTCTCTCATGTTGTTAAGCTTAACTGAAAAAGATGTCCAAATCTTAACGATACGCCGTGTACAAATATTTATTCAGAGAGGGCTTCTAAGCACAAAATGCATACATGCTCCTTGAAAATGAAAGTGCCTTAAACTATTGATAATGATAGGTAATGAATCTTGAACACTTCCAGTTGACTAGATTAGCTAAGTGAATACTAATATAAGAAGTTTCATGTCCTATAATCACACTTTAGATAAAAAAAGGAAACATTATCAATCAATCAATCAATCTTTAGTTGTATAGCACCAATTCATAACAAGTGTTATCTCAAGACACTTTACAATAGAGCACAAAGCTCTTTCATATTATGGATACACATATATGCATAGATACATATATACATATATAAAATACACATATACATATATATACATCCAACACCCAACATGAATCCATATAGCCAATCATGAATCCCTCCATCATGGCGGCAAGAAAAAACCTTCTGTTAAGCAGCAGGAAATCTTGAATGTGGACCCCAGTCTCATGATGAACAGCAAATCCACACGATGCTGTGTTGGGTGTGTGGGCAAAGGAAGGGAGGTAAGTGGAGACAAGTGACTAAAGTAAGAACTAAAGTTAGTAATAGATCAAAGGACCAATCATAGACCTGTCGTCGTCAAATTTGTTTCTGCTGGAAACAAATTTATGAGAGGTTAGCCTCTTGAGATGCTACAACTTGTTTTCAGGAGGGTCCTCATGTCTGTGTGGTTGTGGTGATAATTTTATAGAAGTATTTGATCATGATCACATTAGTCAACATGGACATGATCAAATCATCCAGTCCATTTCATCTTCTCTTTTTTTTCGTCTCAGGGTTAGTCCCAGACAACTGCCCAAGTCCCTCCGATCCGAGTCCCAAGCAAGTGTCAAGTCATTTGGTCCAAGTCTCAAGCAAGTCCCAAGTTTTTTCTGTTGTGGGCAAGTCAAGTCAAGTCGAGTCACAAGGTTATGTCTAGTCGAGTCAGGCACAGGTCAAACCGAGTCACAGGTTGTGTCAAGTCAGGTCCCTCACCATTGTTCCCCAGCCAACCCAAAAAGCACTCAGGTTTATATCTTGAAAAGGGAAACCTTATCTTCAAAAGGTCAATGTCAAAAAAGAGCATGCATACTAATAAAGTACAACTATAATTATAACTAAAACCAAAGTCCGATTTTTTAATATTCCAATGTTGAAATCAGCATGTTGGCAGTAAGTTACCAAACTTGAAAAGCAGACATGTAATTACATTATGGTGTGTTTCAGGTCTCCCTTGAAAAAATACTATTCATTGAACATGAATTCGTTATCCTGACGTGTCTAAATGTTGCATCAAGAAAATGGAAAACCTTTTTTTGTAAAAAACTGGAGCCAACAAATCTTTCAGCATTTTAAAATAGCTTTAATAAATCAAATGAGAACATTTCTTTTAGTGTCTAACACAAGCCTTCCTAATGTTTTAGCACTTCAGTTAACAAAGTATTATCTTATTATATTTCCTCCACTATAGAAAGTACAGTAGTGGTATTAGTGAGACCTAAAAAAGTTTGATAAGGGTATCCGTGTCAATAAAAATCAGCAGCCTCAGCCTCTAGTTAGGTCCAGTTGAGTGTGCACTACCAAACATTAATGGCCATGCTCTGCTATCAGAACATAAAATAACAAGGGCACCTGTTCAGGAGGAACTTCCTGTCCACGAGTAAAATGTCCAATTACAGGCCCCATGACAGTGAAAACCCCTTCCATGATCACAGTAATGAGAAACAGACTGTTGCTTCAGCCCTTATTTGTAAAAACTTTTGTCAGCATCACACTTTTCATAGTATCTGTTCGTTTTCCTTTTACATATTTGAAAAAGGAAAACATGTCGCCCTCTTCATTTTCAGCAAATGATTTGACCAGAGAATGAAGCTGCCAGACCGGAAAGTATGAACGGAATCTTAATTACAGAGTCAGAGGGGAGCACCAAGAGTATGTGCAGGCATGATTGTCGGCCAGCTGATGGACTTAAATCCGGCAGAAGAGCTGGAATGGAGGGATGAATTCCTGAATTGGTATATGGTTGAGGGATTCTGGTCAAGCTGCTTTCTGTTACAGCTGGGATGAATGTGAACGTGTGGGTGCATATGGGGTCTGTGTGTATGTTTCTGTGTGCGTGGGTGTTATGATATCCATGTTTGTGTGCCTTTAGCTGTATATGTGATAAGTGTCCTTGTCTGTATATGTTTGTATGAACTCTTAGGTTGTGTGTTTTGTGTGCTCGGGTGGATGAACACCCGGCTTTGGCAGCTCCAGGCAGCTAAAGGATTAGAGAGGTGGCACCACTGAAATGGAGCTGATCTATTTGTGAGTGAGAGTGTGTGCTTGTGTTATTTTGCGGTTGTATCAGAGATGAAATCGGATGAGAGTTGTGTTTGTCACAAGTCTGAAAGGGAACTTACATCAATCTTTTCAGGAGATTCTTGGGATGCTCACCTCAAAACACTGCTCGCCATGTATTTTCACATCGACATGTCTTGACAGCTCATGTGCCCGGTTTAAGTGAACACAAAGACTTCAAAAACTGACGAGTCAGCCTTTCATTAATCAAAACTCTACATTCTTCATCAGTACAGCTCTTGTTTTCACTCACTCACTGTTTTCTAAATCATAAATTCATCCTGAGGGATCCTCCATCACTTATTCTCCGTGATATCAGAACAATCTCTGAAGGACATAGCTTCTAATACAGTCTACTAGTGGAGCGGTTCCCAACCTGCAGGTGGAGGCCCATTGTGGGTCTCAGAGCAAATATGACACTGTTTTACATTTCTCTACTCAGATATTCCTGTCCAGATTTACAAATTCATGTATGTAGGCTATTATTACTTTGAGTTTGATGTTCAAGTATAGATTTGTTGATTTAAAAATTAAGTAGTGACAACTTTGACCTAGATGTTAACTTGAACAGATCCAGTTTCTAATGACATTCTGACCGTTAATGTCCACTCCTCATTGTCCTCCAATGAAAATCACCTCTGTTTACATTAATGTTTAAGTCATAGTGTTGTAGACTTGTAGCCTACAGGTTGATGCCAAAACATTTTTCTGTTACTAAAGGAAAATTTAATCTAGGTTAATTATGCATGTTCAATTGCACTCCATAATTTAACCCTTTAAAGCCTGAATGCACAAATAATAGCCAGAACATTCAATTTTTTTGGAGCTGAAGTGTTTATTTCACTTCCTACTGAAATCCAACAAAATCACAATTTCCATAACATTTAACATACATATATTTTTAGCAGCAAAGTTGCTGACTCTACCTCCAGGGGCCCGGGTTCAAATTCTGGTGAAGGCAGTTGTACTTTTCAACTGTGTGTCCAATACAGACTGCTGATTACTACAGCTCCTTGCTGTATGCATCTGGCTGCTGTCCTCTCAGTCTGGATGTCACAGGTTGTCAGTCATTCAACCTTTCACTACCATACAACTTTATTCTTTTCCTGTCTTTAAAATGCAAATTTGATAACATATTTCACACTTCTGCTACTGATTACCATCTCTGTCGTTTTAGCACTAACAAATTTTACTCTTTTAATCATAGACTAGAAAAATTGCATTTCCTTGCAGCAAATGCGTTGAAATGCTGAGTCTGAATGCTGGAACTGTGAAATGAAATGGCTAATAGCAATGCAAACAAAGCTGAAAATGTGAAAATGGGACATAAAATAGTTGGAAGCAGTAAAGCAGAGCTACAAATGTGGGAAATGTGTAATAAAAATGGTTACAGTTGTGAAAGAAAGCTGAAAATAAAAAAACGTGAAATGAAATTGCAGAAAGCTGTAGAAATGTTTGGCCACCATGAAGAAGTTGTAAAGTACGATAGAAGAGTCAAATTTGTTTTTGCTAAAATGACAAAGATTGTAATCAGTAGCAGAAGTGTGACATATGTTCGGAAATTTGCATTGTAAAGACAGGAAAAGAATGAAGTTGTATGGAAGTGAAAGGTTGAATGACTGACAACCTGTGACATCCAGACTGAGAGGACAGCAGCCAGATGTGTTGTTCTGTATTCAGCTTTTATCTGTGTGACATTGGTGCTGGATATACTTTATCTGTTGCTTCGAAGTGTCTGAACAAAACTGAGCAATAAAATGTATTTTTGTAAAATAAGTATGCATAAGTATTAGCATGTTTTTCTTAAACACTGTATACATATCAGATGAAATAACAAAAAATACTTGTGAAGTGACAGAAGTAATGCTATACAGGTTGTAAGGTTGAATAAGAATGTAATTGTAGTTTTTGCACCTTCAGATGTAGATAATATCAGACGTCATGCATTTGGGCTGTTTCAAAGCTGTCGTGTCTGTCCTGCTTGATGAATAAAAAGTAAGAAAATGTAGTCTGCTCTTTACAAGTTGTCCTAAAAAACCTTGACAACTATTGCCTTTTTCAAGAAGAAATTGCATCGTTTTTGGGAGGAGTCTATTGAACAGGTTTATGAATTCCTGAATATATGGGAGAAATATGTGTAAAACCTAAATAGGTGTTTTAGAATTTGCATTTCAGCATCCCATTACTTTCGTAATGTTGAAGTTACTAGCTTGTTAAGAAGACATATTTTATTGAGAAGATAATGTGTAAGTCAGTTTAACATTTTCATGATTAGTTCATAAAAAGATAGTTTAATTACTGTCTTCAAGGGTTTATATCAGCTGTAAGAATAAGCACAGCTGAAAAACCTTGAGTTAACATACTAGCTGGGAGGACAAAGTAATGACCATAAACCCAATGTGCAAAATGGAGGTACATTCATGCTGAAAAAGTGAGACTGCTGAAAAGGATATAAGTCAGCAAAGTTAGTAGTATGTGTTTGACAAAGGAACAGAGATTGTTTCCCTTTGAAGTATTGTTGTGTTTAATAAGAGCAAATGAGAAGGGCATTAATGATCAAAAACAGAAAACTTGTAAGACAACAGTGATAGAACAAATGTGAACCGAAGTAATTGAGTATGACGGTCCAAAACAATAATGTACAATTGTGAAGTAAGAATTGTTCTATCACTAAGATAAACACAAGGTTCAGAGATCAGTGAGCTGTTACTTTTGCACACCAGTCCAAAGTTGTAGCAGTTTCTGACTGACACTGTGATGTGCTGCAATGTTTAGACTTCAGTTGTACTTGTAGAGTCGCTGTATATAGCTGTCATCAGTAGATTTGAAGACATCATCTTTGTAGTGACGTTTAGAGGAGGGGAGATCTGAAATAAGAGAAGAAATATAGAAATTGTCATAGTACATCATGGAAATAGCATGATGATAGAGGAAAGGCAGTAGAGTTGTATTTCTGTTTGTGTTCAAGTAAAACTGTGATTTGGTACAGGAACGGTAGTCACCTTCAGAGAAAGCTTAAAGCTGCAGGAAAGATGTACTGTCAGTGTGACAGTGATGACAGACGATCTTGTCTGTGATTGTCTGCAGCTCACCATTTTTGGAAGGATCTACATCAGTTAAAGTCTGCTGAGCTGCACTGTCTTCAGCATGAACGGCCAGGTGGGGATGTGCAGGTGATCTGGAGGAGGAGGCAGGTTGACACACAAGGAAACAGGAGGTTGTGCTAATAATCAACCAAAGTAAAAACATCAAAAAGTTGTACATTAGACTGTATTTGAATACCTTTGAAAGTGCTGCCCAGCAGACAACAACTGTGATCAGTGAGACTTTAAGGAGAGGCTTCTGAAGGCTCCAGCAGCAAGCCACCATGCCAACATGTTTAGATGTCTGAGCAGTTCCACCTGGCTTTGGCTGGCCTCAGCCCTTGACATGAGAAGACAGTGTTGTTATTGACAGTAACAATCAAAACCATTGTAAAATGCAACAAAGTTTCACAGATGGTGTTTGTTCAATAAAACCTTACATCATGTTTAGTTGTGTAGAAACTCGGGACGTCACAGCAGGGCATATGTCCATGAGCCCTTCAGCAGACAAGGTGTCAGTGTTCAGTTAGATGTGCTGCGCTGTTTGTTGTGCTCCAGTTTGGTGCGTTGTGGTTGTTGTTAGTTGCACCTGGAGCTCCGATAAAGAGAAGTCGTGAAGAGAAATGTGGAAGATGTGTTGGTTCCTCTGCTCTGCAGAGGGTCAGATTGAACAGCAGATACATTGTGTGTTTGAATCTGCTGTTGTTACCTAGTTTTTACTGTTTTGTTGGCAATTACAGTAGAGCCACAAAGGCTTTATTTAGGTCTTGGTAGATATGGAACATATAAGACAGTAATCCAAAGCCGAAGCCACGAGAAAAGTAAATAAACATGTTGTAAAGTTGGTACAACACCAGTCAGACTGGCACAGAGGTGGATCAGAATGGTTAAAAAAAGAAGGTCAAACAAAATTGGGGTTCAGCTTATAGGTATAAAAAAACATGACAAAGGGGGTGCAAATCAAGCACACAGACTTTGTAATGCCATTACTGTTAGCAGCTGTTGTACACATTTGCTCAAAGAATTTTGCCATGGGCATTTATCAGTCCTGACCCACCGTCCTTGACAAAGCAGGTGAAGTGAATGTGTTGAACTTGAGTTTACTGGATTTGATCAATGCACAAGGCTGAAAATGTGTTGTACAATATGAAGCAGAAAACAATTGTGGAGGAGAACCATTTACTATCACCAGAACAACATAATGCAAAGCACAGTATCTCAGAGAATCATCTGTTGAATAAGATAGTCACAGTTGTTACACAAAAACCTTTGGGAGAGTGTGTTTACTTGTACACACGAAGCTGTGTGTGGAGTAGTTGTCTTCCACAGTTAGGATTTGATGGAGGAACAGAATCAAGGTTATAAAAGGTGATATGTAATAACTGTACTCATGCAGAGTAAGGGCTATAAGGTTTTTTTTTTGTCAATTCTGTTTTACACAGAAGATTACAGCAGTCATAATCAGCTGAAGAAGGCTACAATGGTCCACCCTCCCACCCTACAGCCTGGACATATGTTAAAGCCAGGCTGCACCTTTTTGTAGCCTTCATCATGTTGGAGCAGTACATTTATGATTGAAGTAGTTGTGATAATGTTACAGTTGTTTACTGTTAAAACAGTCTTTATTACGACAATAATAATTTGCAACACTTTCCATTTTTCAGTCTCATAAAGCAAAGCATTACTAGTAAAAGTACTAGATTTGTCAGAATTGATTTCCTTTAGTTTAGTAAAACCTTTACATAAGTCCAAAGCAGCTTATGATGAAACACTTATTTTATACTTTTGAATTTCTAGAATTGTCATTGTATGATTCATACAGTCTGCAGGAAAACATGAAGCAAAATTGAGTTACAAGTTATTGAACTTGTGTTTCTGTTTAGAGGCCAGCTGTGTTGTTTACAACCTGTTGGATGATATAACACAGTAAACAGGATTGTGGTAGCTGTAGTAAGTCTGCAGGACACCTGAATGGAGACATAGCTGTGGTCGTGAGGTGAAAATGAGGTCCAGCAGTTTGTTCTTGTCTGTTGTAGTTGTGGTGATCAGCTGTGCATATCCTTTGGACAGAAAGAAGTCAAGAATCGGTTTACTTGCGTTTGAGGAGAGGTTCTCATTGAAATCGCCACACACATGGGATGATGGTCCATGATCTCCAGAGAATCCAGAAGGCTTCTGAGATTGGACAGGAAAGATGCCACACTGTAGTCTGGAGGTCTGTACACAGCTGCAATCACAGCAGGTAGTGGAGCTTCAACCTTCAAAACTACAAACTCAAGGTCAGTGACATTACAGAAGTAGTGTTTCTCCAAGACTAGAGAATAAATGGTAAATGGTTCTTCACATAAACAGCAACTCCACCACCACCTCTGCTGGCCATCTGTGGAATATTGGAGTAGGACAAGTGTCTGTTACGCTTGAACATAGTGTAGCCATCAAGATGGAGAAAGTCTGCAACAAAGGAGCCCTGTAGGTGACTTTCTGTTAGACACAAAACATCTGCAAGACAGAGTTCATGATGGCTTTTCAAGTCGTTGAAATGACATGCTAGTCCCTCTGTGTTGTGATGAACTATGGTCATGGTGTCAGGTCTGCTGAGTGTTTGTTGGAGCTGCAGAAGAGGCATCACATGCTCCATGTTAGCTTGTCTCACGCTCTGTAAGGATACAGTGACTTCAGGGTTAGCATAGATCTTACCCTCGTCCAGATCAAGCAAGTGCAGTCCACTCAGACAGGTCACTCTGCTGATAGCTACATAGGCCATGCCAGGTTCAAAGATGTGTTTCAAAGACACTACAGCTGATGGCTTTGTCGTGCCTTGAACCTTGTGGATCGTGCATGCAAAGGCCAGTTTAAGAGGAAACTGTCTACGTACCACTCCTTTGTGTTTTAGAGTCTCCTCCGATCTGTCAATGTACACAAGGTCATCTGCTCTGGTGCGATAGCTCCTGCCAGCTGTTTCATCATCCATCTTGAGACCAAGCCTAGTGACATGTGAGGAATCATTGCTTTCAGAGCTGATCACTCTGCATACTGTAGCAAATGAGCCATTCACCAAACCTTCAGACATGTTGATGTTTCTGGTAAGCATGACTCGAACACCTACAGCAATGTTTAGGGTGTCAGGTAGATCGTTTCTGCCTCCTTGACATGGTGCAACTTGTCTTTTCATGTGTCCAGTGTGCTGGTCTTTCTTGAAATCATCTGCATCAATGTTGGTGATGTCAGAATGAATCAGGGATAGTGCAGCAGAGTTGTGAGCACTGACTTGTTTGTTGGTGGCATAAATGTGCAGCGTGTCAGTGGGACAATGTTCTGGTCCAGTGATACACTGGGAAAGCAAAGCTCTGTCTGCTTCAGATAGCTCATCTGATTTGCTCTTGATCCGTAGCCGGTTCAACATCTCAGCAAACACCATGTCATCTTTCTGACGCATAAGTGATCATCTGAAAGTGTTCTTTCCAGAGGTCAATCTCATGTGGGTCATAAACACAAAGAGGCTTGGACTGTCGTACAGGTGGTAACTTATAAAAGTCTCCCACAGCTATCACTGACATTCCTCCAAAGGGTTTGTGGCTGCCTTTGATCTGTTTTAGTCTTACATCCACATAGGCAAATAGAGCCTTTGACACCATGGAGATTTCATCAATGATGAGGATTTCAGCATTTAAAAGCTCACACCTGATTTCATCCAGCTGGTTCCCAAGACCTTGAAAAGGAGGTTTGAGGCTTCTGGGCAGTTTAAGCAGAGAGTGCAGAGTTGTTCCAGAGATGTTAAAGGCTGCAGTTCCAATGAAAGCTGTCAAAAGCACAGTGGGTTTAGATATGTCATCGTCCTCAGCACGTATGGGCAGTGTGCTCAGTATCTTTGAGGCCTCTGAGTACATGCATTTAATGAGATGTGACTTTCCAGTCCCAGCTCCACCATTTATGTAATAGAAGAACTGCTCTGGATGTAGTCCACAAACACGCTTTATGCACCACTGTCTCACAGCGTAGAAAACACACGCTTGTTTCTGATTCAGACTCTGATACATCTGACGTAAGTGGGTTGGGTTGATAGCAGGTGGCTGTCGCATGACTCTTGCTTCTGTTGCAGCATCAGCTTGTATGCTGTAGTCTGGCACGTTGTCTTGTTCATTTTCAGGATTGACTGGCATGGCAGCAAGTTCATCGATACAGTCCAATCTGACCACTTCACTTTCTGGGGCCAAGTTACACCACTCATCAATCGCTCCTCTGTTCTGCTCAAAGTCCTCGATAGCGCTGTCAATTTCTTCACTGTTTTTTTCATACCTCTTTCTGTTTGTATTCACAATTTCTTTCACTAACTGGGGATGGTCAGAGTATAGCAGCTGTATGACACCTCTTTCATAGAAGGACTGGTACGTGGGTAGAGATGGTCTTTTCAGTTCTTGGTCTGATCTGTAAGGTAGATACAGTCAAAGCAATGTGCCATAAAACTGTTCAGGGTATTTCTGTTTTGATATGCGGCGATATCTGATGACTGCACCTTTGTCACTTTCTCTCTTCTGTACAAAGCCAATGTCATTCAGCAGAGGTACCACACGTTTTCCCTTAGTCTGTTTTCCATATACAAGTCTGCAGGTGGAAGCAAAGTCTGCCATGCACATCTCCTCAAACTCTGGTGTTTCAGGTCGGCCTTTGTATTTGTCAGTTAAAGACATCATCCACACATTGACACTGTCTGGTGTTGTGTTGTGGAGGCTTGAGACAGGGAGACTCATTTTCACAGGGTTGTCATCAGTGGGGATGAAAACGACACTGCGTGAACTCTTTTTCATGTTCAGTGAAGTCACTCGAGCCACAGCTTCTTGAGCTGATATTTCTCTCTTCCTTGAATATGCCTGCATAATGGCTTTCATTTCATCATGTTCATTGACACAGTCTCTGTCTGAGTTCTGGATCAGGTTCTGAAGATACTGACTCACAGAGTTCTCACTTTTGCACATGTATGTACAGATGTAACGGATCAGACTCGGGTAGCTCAGAATGAACTGCACATCAATGTTTGCGTCCCAGGCTTCTAGCAGATGAGGGTTGTAGGTGTTTACCCAGCAGTCTTTGGGGTCACGCTTCAGTATGATACTGTCTAACTGACTCATCAGGTGCAGGTGTGTCTCATATTCAGCATGGGTCAGGTCACACCGAGACAGGAGCTGCTCAAAAGTCAGGGAAGCACTCTCAGGTTGACTTAGCAGCTGATACAGAGGAGCTAGTTTTTCTTTGGCTGTTTTAAGATTGTCTGAGTTGGCATTATCGACATTTCTGGTTATCATTGTCTGTCTGCAGGGTGGTTTGGGAAATCCAAATCTGCACCCTGAACTTGAACTTTTGAAACAGGTCTTTGAGTGGTTGCTACTGTGAATCTGAACCTCTTTGACTTTTTTGTACAGGTCAGGCTGTTTCTCTGGATCAGGTAGCTGAGCTGAGATGTATTTGGACACAAAGTCACACACAGTCATGTCACTGGCTTGCTCAAACACAGGTGCACCGGCAACCCACA
This sequence comes from Cetoscarus ocellatus, assembly GCA_037902135.1. Taxonomy (NCBI): domain Eukaryota; kingdom Metazoa; phylum Chordata; class Actinopteri; order Labriformes; family Labridae; genus Cetoscarus; species Cetoscarus ocellatus. The sequence goes on from JBAMNC010002073.1 coordinate 18,857, forward strand.
GGAGACCATGTATGTGAGGACTACCTCTGTGCTGAAACTCAAGTCGCCAAAAGTAGTCGTAGACATTGCCCAGGGGTTGTGCAGGAGACAGAATCAGGTCCCTGAACAGTGCTTCAACTCTCTTATCAAAAACTCTCATCACAGTTACAGGGTTTGCTCTCAGGATGTCACACTTGGTAGACCAATCGAGCTCATCAACGTTCACGTCCTCACCTTGTTGTATTTTTATTGCAGTGATCACCTCTGGCCAACGCATTTCTGCTGCAGAAAATGTGACAAAGAAAGTAGTACTTCCCAGCTGTCTGATCATGGCAAAGAGATCTCTAGTTGTTTTGTCCCAATAGGCTGGAGTTCCTCGAAGCGGCTGCATGAATCTGATTGCATCTCTATTTCTCACCAGTCTCTCTACCTCATACTTGTTTCTCAACATTGTTGATGTTATTTTGCGTCCATCTCTGGTGAAAGGTTTGCCTTTACGTAGCTGGATGGTCATGCTGGAAGTGGCTTGGTGTATCTCAGTCACAAACTGTGCAAAGAACAGGTAGTTTGTATCTCTGGCAAAGCGATTGTCAACACCAAAGAGCCTTGCTTTGAAATAACTACTGGGTGTTAGCTTCATGGCCCTGTTCTCATCCAGTGTGTTTTCACCAGTAGGAAACTGAACAGGGAAAGCCATGGCCTCAAGTTTTGGTGTTTTAAAAAAACTGACTGGGCTGTTTCTCTCTGCAGGAGCTACTGAGTAAGTCGATTCACTGAAACACAAAATGTCCTCTGAAACATCACAGGGCTGAAGGCATGATTCAAGAACAACACCACCACTGTTAGGCATGTCTTCTTCCTGCTGTGGTACATCATCAGCATCATCTTCATGTTCATCATGATCATTACCACCATTCTCCTCAGTCTGATTGTCATCACACAGCTCAGTGTTTCCTTTCTCGTCGTCACTGTCTGGTTCACACATTGCATCTGTCTCAAACTTGTCAATCTGCATCAGATCATCTTTATCATACTCTTCATCATCCATGGAAACATCATCATCATCAGGTACTGTGGGCTCACATAGCTCCTCCTCATCTCTAATAGTGATGTCTTTGTACTGTGGGTGGATGTATTTCAGTGTCTGCAGAGCCTGAATGAGTTTGGACCAGGTGACGGTCTGAAACACATGATGTCCTCTGTAACTCAGTCGTCTCTTCAGTTTCACTCTCAGCACCTGAGACTCACTTCTCAATCTGGGAAGAGCATCAATAGTCTCTTGGACTTCAGAGGGAACACACACCACATTTCCATGTATAGCTCTCTGTCTGCCTTTAGGAAGAGGAATGATCTTTGCAAACGTTATGCACTTTGCTATCAGATGTCTCTCCAGTATGTTGAGGTCACACAGCTCAGGTGGAATATCACACAGACCCAGGTTGTTTGCAACAGCCAGTTTTGGCATGGCTCCATTTTTCAGGTGATCATGGCAGGTGTGACAGATCCACTCTGTCCTTCTCTCGTGAGGAACAGAACAGTTAGCATTTATGCAGTCATCGTCACAAACATGAACATACTGCCCTGTCAGACATGCTCCTACCACTGTGGGATTTTTCTCATAGCTGTACCTGTTACAAGGTTTCACCTGGTTTGGAAATGAGGCTTTGTGACAAACAGTGCAAACATATGTGGGACCATCCTTTATGTGTGATCTGAAAGTAGCTATGGCTTCTCTGATCAAAGTATTATCTGTTTGTCTGTCAGGCTCACAAGTATGTTGACTTATGTGTCTGTATGTCTTTGTTATTTTCAAAGCACAAGTAATCTTTTGGAGACTGTCTTTAGTCCTATCGTGCATTTTTTGTCTCATCAGGTGTTTGTGGCGAACATTGAACTTTTCATCCTGTGCATATCTTTGAGTGATATATGTTTTCTTCTTCTGTCTGAATTCCAGATTGTCATGATATTTCCTCTTAACATCTGTTTTTTTCTTCTGTCTGAATTCCAGATTGTCATGATATTTCCTCTTAACATCTGTTTTTTTCTTCTGTCTGAATTCAAGACTTTCATATTTTCTGTTAGCATCTGCTTTTTTCTTGGCTTTGAATTCCAGATTTCCCTGATATTTTCTGTTAGCGTCTGCTTTTTTCTTGGCTTTGAATTCCACATTTTCCTGATATTTTCTGTTAGTGTCTGCTTTTTTCTTGGCTTTGAATTCCACATTTTCCTGATATTTTCTATTAGCGGCTGCTTTTCTCTTGGCTCTTAATTCCACATTTTCCTGATATTTTCTTGAGAAATATGTCTTTTGCTTCAGTCTGAAATCTGCGCTTTCCCTGTATCTGATTGTAATGTTTTTTTCTTTTCTTGTCCTGTACTTGAGGGTTGGTAGAATATCTGTGTTTCGAGTACAACTTTTTCTTTGCTCTGTAGGTTTTATCTGATACATACTTCAACCTTGCATTTCTGTTTTGTTTGTCTTTACTTCGTGAGAATTTTTCATGTTGCTGAAGTCTCCTTGTGAATTTCTTCTTTCGCTCTTTACCCTTTTTTGACAGTTTACTGAAAATGTCATGTGTATTAATAAATGGCACAGTTAAGAGTAACTCACTCTGGGGATAGTCTGGTATTCCCAATTCATGTAGTGGTTCTGGATCAGTGTGTGTGTCAGCTAACACATGCAGTGCGTTGATTTCTTGTTCTGTCACAACTTCAGTTTCCATGTCTGCTAACACAGGCTTTTGAGAGGCATCAGCCTGGATTTGTGGTATAGTTCTGGTAAGCTCACCTCGAGGTGGATCATCAGACACAGAGTTTGGGACAATGTAAGTTAGTGGCTGCCTCTCTGTGTCTGGGATGACATGACTCACGTTGTTCACATTGTGAAAGATGACTGGCTTTAACTCATAATTACATGTTGCTGCTGTGCCCAACATCTTGTGATATTTGGTTAGTCTGTCAATCATGTCACTGAGACGTGTGAATGTCACCATGACAGCAGTACCAGAGGTGAGTCTTGGCTGAATCACAGGCAAACCTTGGACTGTACGAGAATGTGGATCAAAGAAACCATATCTGCCTGATCTGGTTCTGAAGACTGCAATGCACAATGAAGTCATTAGCAGTAGGGCATACTGTACATCTGATAACAAACAGCTGAGTCCTGACTCAAGGTCTAGATAGGTGTCTGCTGCTCCAGGTAATGGATCTCCAAACGTGCCGTATCTGGAAAGCAGTGACATGTCCACAATGTGTGTGTATCTGCGAGCAGGAACTACATCAGGAAGTTCATCAGTTGTCAGATGGTTGTGGTTACGAACAGTTTTTCTCACCTGTCTGTACATAACATTGCCTTTATCTAAGACAAGGTCCAGGTCTGCTCTAGTAAGGTGTTCATTCTCATACAGGAATGCTAGGAAGGTCAGAGAGTTACAGGTGCACTGCTGGTTCCTTGATTCACCATATTTGAGCGAAGCTTGGCTGCGCGATGCGCAGATGTTTACTTCATCAAGCTGATCTGTGGGATTTCTGATATGTGCTTGAGGTGGGCCTGCTGCAAAGTTACAATCACTGACACATGTTCTTTTTAGCATGTCTGCATAGGATAGTTGTGGTACACCTGTGAAGTTACTTTGAGCTGTGGGGTCTACCTGGTGAGATGTAGTACCTGCAATAGTGGTTTCTGTACCCTGTACCTTGTCTGCATACAATACCTGTGATACACATGTTGACGTTGGACCTCCTTCTGTCATATTGTCAGCATCAGACAATACAGGCTTGACGTCTCCACTGCTATGACGAAGCTGACCAGTTGTAACAGAGTTAATGTTGTTTCTGTTTTTCCAGCACTGGCTTGCTGCCTGTGATTTCTTGCTCTTCCTCGGCATTGTAGCGTTACCATAAATATGGTTTTTACTGACTAGTAAAAATTGTGGCTGAGCTGTGTTGAACCTGGACTCTCTGAAGTTACCAAGACTTTCCTCTAACACTACTTGTATATAACAGTTATGGTGGACACTATGTTACATATGAAAGTTAAATTCACAATGAGGAACGCAGGTTTTTCTGTACTCTGGATGTACTTCTTCTGGTTAGACAGAATCTGCAGAAACAGAACAGCCACACAAAGATCCTTCTGCTAGATGTTTATTTTAAATGAAGAGGTGCAACAGTACAAATGACAGTGTTTTCAGTGAATTGTGGACAAATAAATGAAGAATCAGTCAAATTAGCACGGTATGAATTAGTTTCAGTTTGTCAATTCTGTGCAAGTATCAGAAAAAGAAAACAGTAACTGTAAGAACTTTTCAGAAGTTGTCCTTCCAAAAAAGGCTTGACAGTAAATTTTGGATGTAAATAAATTTGGACTTGAATGTCAATAGTTATGTATATACAGAAGATGTAGCTATATGGGAAATGATTGAATTTGGTTTGGAAAGAAACTGTTTTTGTGATAGATTCCAAACAGAGCTTGAACTAAAACGTCCTAAAAAAGTGGTAAGTGTGAAATGAAATGTATCTTCTATGTATGTTTCAGATGTGTAAGTTAAGTTCAGACTATGTAACAAATCTGACTACAGTTAAAGTGTACTGAGAAAGTCTTGAGAATGTATGTTATATTTACAGGAGTATTCAATTATTATAGAGTAAAATTATGATTCGTCTACAAGATGTTATGTTATGTTATGTCAGTGTGAAAGATGCAATTAATTGCTGTCAGGAGAGAGAGCAAAGGACAGAATTGAGCAGAGAAGCTCAGGCCAAAAACAGATCAGGAACCAATATCCTGAAAGTGATCTGACCCAAAACAGGAAGTGATATCCTGTAACCCAAATAGTCACGTGATACAGTGTTCTGAAACAGGAGTTGACCGAGTACAGACTGGACCTTAAAAAGTTCACCCAAAAAAGAGTACTGAATAAAGGCCTACCCGATTACAGGCCTAGATAGAGCAGTTGGATAGAGAAAGCCAGACAGAAGACCTCAAAAAATGATATAAGTGATGGGAGATACAGAGATGAGGGGAGAGATGCAAGAAAGGTGTGAAGAAAGATTGGAGAAAAGACCCAAAATGGATAGAGTAGAGAAGTGCAGATGATGAGCCAGGTAGCCAGTCATCCAGGTCGCCAAGGTAGTAGAAAAGCTGTAAGAGAAAGAGGAAACAGATATAAGACAGTGCTGGTAATACAAAATCTGTTGTACAAGACTCTGAAATGTATTGTTGTTTGTGACCAAGTAACAGCTGTTTCAAAAGCAAAGTTTATACATTGTTCAATTGCGTTCTTTCCAAAGGTCAGCAGTGAAGTCTTCAGTTTCACTTTTTCCACAAGTAAAACTTAGGATACAGGCTCATTTATGGTAAAGTACAATGCTATTAAGCTGTAAAAAAATAAGCATTGATATGTTGCTATGGTAAGTCCTTCCTATGTTAGCAGAAAGACATTGTCACCTTGGCATCCCCAGTCCCCATGGTTTTAAAGGAAGACTGCATTTGTATGTACAGAACAAAAGCTGACATATGACTGTCATGAATACTGCTGCACAGCATCTGCCCAACAAAACTCCAATATCCTAATATTTTGTTGTTGTGCAGCAGAAGACTATGTTGCTGTGAAGTTTCACTAAATAGTGTAGCAACAACTTAGATCAGTTAGTGTGAGATACAGACTGCGACAAACTGAAAGCAGCCATGTACTCCAAGTTAAACTATGTGAATAGCAAGTGGTACTTTGAGACAGCTGAAGGAACAATAAATTACAGCCAAATGGTACATTTGAAACACAGGGAAAAATACAGTGAGTCTAAGTATGTGACTTACACTTCCAACTCTGCAGTGTTGATTTAGGGTGGAAAACACAAAGGTCAAGGAGACAGAGCAAAACAAATGCAGTGTTAATTCCAGAAATATCACAGCAGCTTATTCAATCTTCAGTGTTTGTTGTGTAAAACATATTGATTTTGTAAATTCTTCTCAGGCTGAAATTTCGGCTACAAAGACCTTGTGGTTATTTGCAATACAAGTACCTCCAGATAAATAAAACTACCCCACACCCCTGGAAAGACCCTGTTAAAAAGAAAAACCCAACAACTAAGTTTGTAAAAAACAATGTGTGCATTTTATGACACGCCTGAAATGTACAGCTAATGTTGTGTTCAACTATATTTAGTAAGAGTGTTCATTGTGTCAAACATGATTCAGTAAATATAAAGAAAGTACAGATCAATGTAGCAAAAGCAGAAGTATTATTCAGGTTGACGTTCTTACTTCGTTTTGGACAAGGAGCCCATGATGATCAGCCCAATTGAAGAAGATGGAGAAAACGGTAAGGTATCGTGAAGTGGTTTGCAGGTGGATGGAAAGAAAAGGAGAAACCATTACAGTTGTGCAACAATACAGAGGTTGTTATGGTCATGCAGAACACTGTAATTTACTAAGTAAACATCTATTCATCAAGTACTGTGTTGAATTTCTGTTGTATTGACAAAATGTATCCATAGTACAGAAAAATCAGGACTTTCACAACAACGTTTTCTTGTTGTGAAAGACAGGTAACACATGTTAATAGAGCTGTGTGAGTGTGTGTAACTAAATGTGTCAACAGTCAACCATGGTGGTGACTGTGGCCAAGACAGACAAGCTTATTAATATCATTAAAGAATGTATTACATGAAATATAATGCTTACATGATGAAGCAATCGTGTGTGTAATAGAATCATCTAACATGTCTTTAGAGGAAGGAAAAGTCAATTCCCCTGTTTAATAAGTGAAAATGTGTCATGCTCTGAATTAATACATGATGTGTAACATGATGGTAGAAAACAAGGAAAAGCTGAGTTAAGATATTGTGCATAGTTGTAACATCAGCACACTATTAGCTCAGCTTGTTCTCCAGCAGTAAACAATGATAAGGAAGTGACAAGTTTTGTGTCATATACAGTTGTCCTCCTAATTTTACATATCCTGGAGAATGTCTCAGCAGAATCAGAAATTGTCCACTTGTTAACACAGGCTGAACACAACAGTTAGAAATATAATTACGTACAGCTCTCTCTATAACTGTGAAAGTCCGTTACTTTTGAAAGACGGAGAGTTATTAGAATCAGACAGTCACAAGTATTTACAGTTACCCCAAATAACTAAAGATATGTAAAGATATGTGTATCAACCTTTGTAATTATTATTAAGCCAAACAGTCAAGGTTCAATAACCTGTACATTAGGGCAATTTTGGTGATTGTGGTTAACACTGAGATTTGAAAAGGGCATGAAATGGCTTCATGTGACCACTAGCTGTAAATAAGGCAAAAGTTTTGCACATGATGAAATGGCCTTGTATCAAATTTTTCAACAATAGTCAATATGTTAGAAGTCCTGCACAAGTATGTAAAGTTATGACCTGAACTGTAGCTGCTCATATTTAAGTTAGTACAGTCATTGCTACTGTAGCATTATCTGCTGAGATGTCATTTTTGTCCTAATTTTCGACAGCATGACCACGTACATTATATGAAAACAGTGGATCAACTTGAATTGCATCTAAGTTTGTATACGAAAACGTCACATGTTCTACAGTGGTTGACACTCGCTATCAATAAGGCGGACACGCTGACGTCCGACCGCGGCGGTGGTAGGCAGCTATGGTGGGAACACACGACCACTGCGATATTAACCTAAATGTGTCTATGGCGTGTTTGATTATGCAGTGCAGCTAACACCATCAACACCATGCTTTGATTATCATTGCATGTATGAATGTAGACAATAAGAGTAGGTTTTTGTTTATAATACCTCATCCGCTGAAACGTTTTGTAGTCAAGTGTTACACACGAAGAAGGACATTTAGCTTGGTTTAGTTCAACTGCCGTGACTGCAAACGTCCCTCTAAAGTGATGATCAGCAACAGTGAGCGTCGGCTAAACATAGCTACAGACTGACAAGCTGCAAAACATATATCGAGCCTCCTGAGCAGACTTGTAGTCGTAATAAACATCACACTGTAATGAAATGACTTTGTAAGAAAGCAAGAGGGAGAGACAAAAGTAATGCAACTCACCTTCGAGAACGGAGTTCAGAATGAGACAAAATCTCGTGAAGCCACAGCATGAGGCTTTAGTGAGGCGTTCAGGGCCGGTCGGACAACTGGACCCCACTGTCGTGAGCTATAGACTGATACACGTGTTGTGTCATGTCTGCACATGAATGTCAGAACCACAGAAATGCTGGCTTTCAGGAATTCAGAAAAGTAAAAAGTGTCCATTAATGTTGCTCCAACCTTATGTATAGATGGAATGAAGCACGTTCAATCAGCACTTTATCTGAGTGTTGACATTGATACAGGGATGTGCATATTCTGCACACAGTATTTAAGGATTGCACTGATTGTGAAATGTCCCGTACATGTTAAAAATGTGTATCCATTAAATGGCTCAGATGAGCACAACACATGCTTATAAAGGTATGTACAATGCCGACTCGCTGAAGACGTCAGTCTACATCAACGTGTCTGTCTCTCTCCCGCACGCATCACGTATGCTGTCATCATAGAGGATATAATAACAGGAAAGTGGACAAGCCTAAAAATTGTAGAAATATTTTTGAATTTTGTAAAGTAAGAGTGGAGTCTGTAAGTGGAAGTCTGCAGAATCTGTAGAATGTCAAAGCTGAAGCAGTTTTCAGCATAACTGCAAAAATGTCCTATTCATCTAAATGTAAAACAAATGTTTGAAAAAGTTAATATTTAGAAAAGTGTAACAGTAAAAAACTGTTGAAAAAGATAGAAGCAGTTCAGCTGTACATGCAGATTTTGTCGAAACTGTAATGAGTAACAGAAATGTAAACTATGTTATCATATGTTATCATTATTATCATCATTATTATTATCCGACTTTATTCTTCTTCTTCTTCTTCTTTTTCTTCTTCTTCTTCTTCTTCTTCTTCTTCTTCTTCTTCTTCCCTCAACTATTTGGACCTTTTCACAGCTTTCAAATTTGCACAGATTTTCACAGAAAAAAATTGAGCAGTGCAGCATGTTGATGAGATTTGCGCTTGTATTTTTCACATGTGTAACTGTTACAGTCTTTACAGTAAAAATGATTTTCTGCAGATTTTTTGCATTGAAGTCAATGGGAGATTTTTGCAGGTCTGCTGAAAAGTGCTTCAACTTTCAGGCTGTACAGCTTCGGCATACTTCCACCTACAGACTTCATTCTTGCTTTGACAGATTCACTGATCTCACAACTATTTTTACATGCGTTCAGCTTTTTGCTGTCTTCTACAGTTTTTGAGATATCACTGTTTAAGCAACACTAAGTTTGGAGGATTTCTCTGTTCTTAGAGCGTGTCACGTGACCTGTTAGAGTGTGAGCTCCGCCTAAAAATTCCAAAGTTTCTAGCGAATAAACTGCAATAAAAGATTCAAACTTTGTTCCACAGATATGATTTATACATCAAAATAAAGGTACACTTCTCCTCTATCAGCTGAAATTTGTTTCAACCTCGACATTGACATCATTTTGTCTCAGTGAGCCTCAGAGCCATGGGTATCCCGCAAAGTCCTTCGTCTACTCCAATTGAAATTTTCTTCCCCAGAGAGCTGATCGCTTCACTTTGAAGCCTGTTTTTAAACTGCTCTCCCGTCAACATTTTCTACAGTACAGACATGAAACTTGCATCAATCTTTTCAGGAGATTCTTGGGATGCTCAGTCCTTTTTTTGATAGCTATCACGGTTTTGGCACAGCATTAGCCTGTATACCCGGAAGTACCCAGCTTATGTAATGATGCATACAGCATCATTACATAGTGTGCTGCTGTGTCGGTGGGTGTATCATCGTAAAGTATCCGATCTGTTGGCTAAGCGGTTAGCACAATAGGTAGATTATCCAGAGACTGGGGTTCGATTCTTGGTAGAGGTTATCTTATACTACCATGCATATTTCAGAAAATACATAAACACGCATGCTACTCATTACAGTCTTTGCCATTTTACTCCTCAAAATTTACGCCTGCCAGCTGTCACGCATTACTCGTTAGACCCACACATTTCATTGGCGTATCACCACCTTCGTCTGCTCATCTTCTCAGTGTACAGCGTCATGACACAGACATGCGAGAAGGATTCTGGGAAATGTAGGCAGAAGTACGCCGACACCATACGACAGTGCCGAGTCCACTCCAAGCACTGCTGTCACACAAAACACTGCTCGCCATGTATTTTCACATCGATATTGAATGTGACACGAGCTCCGTCTCTTCATGTTACTGCTTTGCAAAGTCAGCTGGCCTTCGTCCTCACTGTCCAGCCTAATGACACAGACATGCGCAAAGGATTGTGGGAAATGTAGGCTGATGTAGGCCGACAGCTTCACTTTCAAGCCGATTTTTAAAATCCTTTTGTGTCAACATTTTCTACACTACAGACACGAAGCTTACGTCAATCGTTCAGCTGATTCTTGTGATGCTCACGGTGCAGTCCTTTTTTTGGTAGCTATCACGGTTTTGGCACAGCATTAGGTCGTATACCCAGAAGTCCCCAGCTTTATCGTCGACCAACATTAAATGTCACACTGCCTCTGCCTCTTCATGTTAGTGCTTTGCAAAGTCAGCAGGCAGAGCAGCTCCTCTTCCTCATCCTCAGTCTACAGCGTCATGACAGAGAAGTGGAAAACAATGCGCAAGGTTAGTGAGAAATGTAGGCTTTCACATTCATTTCACAAGAAAATACTACGCGGCAGTGCGCTCGACTCTGACAGCTCTGACGCCCGCAGACATTCTGCGCGGAGTCTGCTCTACAGTCCGCCAGACTCTGGCTGCATACGCAGGTATACACCATATACCCACTAGAAAACGCCCCGAAATACCATATAACCACTACAAAAACGCCCAAGGATACGTATAGCAGCATGCTTGTGTGACTTTCACTTTCTCTCAGCGTGTGTGTGTGTGCGCGCTCCTCCGTCTGCCGGTGAGCGTAATGACGCAGATAGACGCACATCGCAGGGACAGTGAGGGACCATCAGTTACTCTGTGTGATTTTATCATTCACACGGTGTCTTGACAGCTCACGTGCCCGGTTTAAGTGAACACAAAGACTTCAAAAACTGACGAGTCAGCCTTTCATTAATCAAAACTCTACATTCTTCAGCAGTCCAGCTCTTGTTTTCACTCACTCACTGTTTTCTAAATAATAAATTCATCCTGAGGGATCCTCCATCACTTATTCTCCATGATATCAGAACAATCTTTGAAGGATCAAGCTTCAAATACAGTCTACTGGTGCAGCGGTTCCCAACCTGTGGGTTGAGGCCCATTGTGGGTCTCAGAGCTGTTTTCAGTGGACGGTGTATTAATCTGGTCAAATTGCGGTAAAAATGTCTTCAGTGTATGGAGGCCCTAAGAGGACAAACATCATCAGAGTATGTCAGATTATACCCACTAGAATAAACCAGACTACACACAAATATTACACAGTTTTACATTTCTCTACTCAGATATTCCTGTCCAGATTTACAAATCATTTATGTAGGCTATTATTACTTTGAGTTTGATGTTCAAGTATACATTTGTTGATTTAAAAATTAAGTAGTGACAACTTTGACTTAGATGTTAACTTGAGCAGATCCAGTTTCTAATGACATTCTGACCGTTAATGTCCACTCCTTATTGTCCTCCAATGAAAATCACCACTGTTTACATTAATGTTCAAATCAGATGCTTTTATACTGGATAGTTTATAGTGTTGTGGACTTGTAGCCTACAGATTGATGCCAAAACATTTTTCAGTTACTAAAGTAAAATGTAATCTAGGCTAATTATGCATATTCAGTTGCACTTCATAATTTAACCCTTTAAAGCCTGAATGCACAAATAATAGCCAGAACATTCTTTTTTTTTTTTTTGGAGCTGAAATGTTTATTTCACTTCCTACTGAAATCCAACAAAGCCACAATTCCATAACATTTATCATATATATATTTTTAGCGGCAGAGTTGCTGACTCTCCCTCCGGTGGCCCGGGTCCAAATTCTGGCAAAGGCAGTTGTACTTTTCAACTGTGTGTCCAATACAGACTGCTGATTACTACAGCTCCTTGCTGTATGCATCTGGCTGCTGTCCTCTCAGTCTGGATGTCACAGGTTGTCAGTCATTCAACCTTTCACTTCCATACAACTTTATTCTTTTATGTCTTTACAATGCAAATTTGATAACATATTTCACACTTCTGCTACTGACTACAATCTATGTCATTTTAGCCCTAACAAATTTTACTCTTTCAATCATAGATTACAACTTCTTCATGGTGGCCAAACATTTATACAGCTTTCTGCAATTTCCTTTCACGTTTATTCATTTTCAGCTTTCTTTCACAACTGTAACCATTTTTATTACACAGTTCCCACATTTGCAGCTATGCTTCACTGCTTCCAACTACTTTATGTCACATTTTCACATTTTCAGCTTTGTTTGCATTGCTTTTAGCCATTTCATTTCACAGTTCCAGCATTCAGACTCAGCATTTCAACGCATTTGCTGCAAGGAAATGCAATATTTCTAGTTATTATTATTGTTATCATTATTATATGTGCATTGTAAACGGGGGTACAGTGAAAATCGAACGGAAGCGAGAGCTTGAATAAGTGAAAAGCTGCAACGTCCAGACTGAAAAGGAAAGCATTCAGGTGCTTTGATAATCAACAGTCTGTCATGGATAAAGCAGTTGAAAAGTGATTGAGCCTGCTGCGGGACGTAAACCGAGAACACCTGCAGCACAGTCCGCTGCTCTACCGCTGTGACACACAGCGGCAAAGTGCTCGTATGGTGACCATAGCATTTAACAATCTCTGTTATGTGTGTACAGCTCGGGGTACGTGAAGCTGGTTACTTCCGGGTAACCAAGTGGTCGCTGAACCAAAACGGTAATAGCTATCCAAAAAAGGACTGCACCGTGAGCATCACAAGAATCTCCTGAAAAGATTGATGTAGGTTTCATGTCTGTACTGTAGAAAATGTTGACACGAGAGCAGTTTAAAAACAGGCTTCAAAGTGAAGCGATCACCTCTCTGGGGTAGACTATTACAATGGGAACGGACGGAGGACTTTGCGGGATACCCGTGGCTCTGAAGCTCACTGAGACAAAACGATGTCAATGTCGACATTGAAACAAATTTCATCTGAAAGAGGAGAAGTGTAGCTTCATTTTGATGTATAAATCATATCTGTGAATTAAAGCTTGAGGCTTTTATTGCAGTTTATCCGCTAGAAATTTTGGAATCTTTAGACGAAGCTCACGCTCTAACAGGTCTCGTGACACGCTCTAAGAACAGAGAAATCCTCCAAACTTAGTGTTGCTTAAACAGTGATATCTCAAAAACTGTAGAAGACAGCAAAAAGCTGAACGCATGTAAAAATAGTTGAGAGATCAGTGAATCTGTCAAAGCAAGAATGAAGTCTGTAGGTGGAAGTATGCCGAAGCTGTACAGCCTGAAAGTTGAAGCACTTTTCAGCAGACCTGCAAAAATCTCCCATTGACTTCAATGCAAGATATCTGCAGAAAATCATTTTTACTGTAAAGACTGTAACAGTTACACATGTGAAAAATACAAGCGCAAATCTCCTGAACATGCTGCACTGCTCAATTTTTTTCTGTGAAAATCTGTGCAAATTTGAAAGCTGTGAAAAGGTCCAAAAAGTTGAGGGAAGAAGAAGAAGAAGAAGAAGAAGAAGAAAGTCGGATAACAATATGTTGAAATGCTGACTCAGCATTTGAACATAATAAAGTCGGATAACAATATGTTGAAATGCTGACTCAGCATTTCAACATAACTAGAAAAATTGCATTTCCTTGCAGCAAATGCGTTGAAATGCTGAGTCTGAATGCTGGAACTGTGAAATTTAATGGCTAAAAGCAATGCAAACAAAGCTGAAAATGGGACATAAAATAGTTGGAAGCAGAGAAGCACAGCTGCAAATGTGGGAAATGTGTCATAAAAATGGTTACAGTTGTGATAGAAAGCTGAAAATGAATAAACGTGAAAGGAAATTGCAGAAAGCTTTATAAATGTTTGGCCACCATGTAGAAGTTGTAATCTATGATTAAAAGAGTAAAATCTGTTAAGTCTAAAATGACAAAGACTGTAATCAGTAGCAGAAGTGTGAAATATGTTAACAAATTTGCATTGTAAAGACATAAAAGAATAAAGTTGTATGGTAGTGAAAGGTTGAATGACTGACAACCTGTGACATCCAGACTGAGAGGACAGCAGCCAGATGCATACAGCAAGGAGCTGTAGTAATCAGCAGTCTGTGTTGGACACACAGTTGAAAAGTACAACTGCCTTTGCCAGAATTTGAACCCGGGCCACCGGAGGGAGAGTCAGCAACTTTGCTGCTAAAAATATATATATATGTTAAATGTTATGGAATTGTGGCTTTGTTGGATTTCAGTAGGAAGTGAAATAAACATTTCAGCTCCAAAAAAAAAAAAAGAATGTTCTGGCTATTATTTGTGCATTCAGGCTTTAAAGGGTTAAATTATGAAGTGCAACTGAATTTGCATAATTAGCCTAGATTACATTTTCCTTAAGTAACTGAGAAATGTTTTGGCATCAATCTGTAGGCTACAAGTCCACAACATTATGAACTATCCAGTATAAAAGCATCTGACTTGAACATTAATGTAAACAGAGGTGATTTTCATTGGAGGACAATAAGGAGTGGACATTAACGGTCAGAATGTCATTAGAAACTTGATCTGCTCAAGTTAACATCTAAGTCAAAGTTGTCACTACTTCATGTTTAAATCAACAAATGTATACTTGAACATCAAAATCAAAGTAATAATAGCCTACATAAATGATTTGTAAATCTGGACAGGAATATCTGAGTAGAGAAATGTAAAACAGTGTAATATTTGTGTGTAGTCTGGTTTATTCTAGTGGGTATAATCTGACATACTCTGATGATGTTTGTCCTG
>JBAMNC010002074.1:0-177500 GCA_037902135.1 Cetoscarus ocellatus
ACACTCCCATGCACTTAAGAGGCGTTGGGTACTCGGCCCAGAGAATCATGACAGGATCACAGAAGAGGTGAGATTGCATTAGAGAAGAAAATCATTAAGAGGCTATGCTACACTGAAGATTAGATTAGGATGTGTCTTAACGAGTAGACATAACATAATTCAGGGGCCAAATTTACCATTTATATCACACATGGCACTAAACTATAGATTAGAAGCTACAAAATGAGTTTGCCAAGAGGATATACATACTTCAGTAGAACATTATCCTTTTGCAGACTTAAGTCCTAAAATATCTATATAGTTTTTTTCAATTCTTGCATATTTTTAGAAAAACAACATAATTTTAGGAGGAATTGGGGCTTTTAATGGGTGGCTAAGTTTGTTTTTACCCACTAGAAATTCCTTTTCAATTTACCTTACAAAACATTATTTTGTTGAAAATTTTATATAAAGGGACCTAAAAAATGATGTTTTAAAAAATCATAGCAAAGCAGGAACCTTGCACACTAATGAGGAGTAAAAATAGACACACAAAGTCTTAAGTACAAAGAAACATACTAAAGATAGGACAGCCTGTAATTTTAATATACACATGTGCATGCAGAAATTGCAAAGGTTTATTGCACTGCTCATTAAATATTACTGTTACGTTGTGTAAAAGCCTTTAAAATTACAAAAAGGAGAATTGATAATGTTATCAAGTTATGCGTTGCAATTTATTGGTTAAAATAATGTTGTTGTTTTTTTGGTCCCAAAAGTGTAAACAACACATTATTTACCTCTTAAGTGTTTCACAGAGCCTATAACCCCAACAATGAATTCTTACATCTTACAAATTTTAACTTTAGATAAACCCTTTCAATTCTGTTATCTGTGCCAAATAGTTTACTTTCCACTTTCAGTGAAATCTGTCTGAAAATAAACTGTATGTCCATTACAGAAGTATTTTTTAATCTACTGGAGCTTTTGGATATGACACTGACCTTATACCTTTCCAGCTTATACCATTGTGCACAGTATAAAATCAATGAAAACAGACAACAAAATGTTTCATCCTGCCTCTAAATATAGTAGTTTTATTATTGCAACTAAACCTGCGATATTAAATAAAGATCAATATAAATATATGCAATATTGTTATTTTATATCATTGTATATCATATGTTTGGTTGCTATAATAAAATGTTCTATTTGGATACAGAAATTATACATTCTGTTGGTGTTTCTTGCTGACAGAGTACTGCACACAACGGCTCCAGCAGATGGGAACAGACTCCTGTAATGTAAAGCTTATTTTTTTGACTTTCAAAATTTGAAGATGTTTTTCCTATTTGTTTTTTGTTTTGTGCGTACTTTTTACTGTTTATCTATACCAAAAACTATATCACATAGTTTTACCTTTAGTTTTAAAGCATCAGTTTAGTGGTACATAAGATTCTGTTTGTTTTTACAATCTTGAGCCATGAGACATCATGTATAAAATAAGACATTGTTCAGGTGACAGAAATGTTCATAAAATAGTGAAAATGACATAAATTACAGCTTTATTTTATGGGAGCAGGTTAAACCTTGGCTGTTTTATTGATTTTTTTTCAGTAAATACTGATGTTAACTTTCGATGTATTTTTTTAGTTTTCTTCTGTAGGTCTACAACACCCTACTGAGGAAACGATTCTCCTTCACTGACCATCTCATCAGTGTCATTTTGCTGCAGGGTCATAGGTTCACACAGTACCACGCCATATTTCCATAAGATGCCCTCCTTGACGGCCTACCCAATGCTCACTGTGGAGGTTTGGCTTTGCTGTTGTTTGTCTGTTTGTGTGCAAGATAATCCAAGAAGCTCTCTTTGTATTTGATGACACTTCCTGAGAATGTCGGTCATGGCACAGTTGATTCATTTTTTGTGTTGATCTGAATCCAGACCCAGGGATATTTTTATAGGACTTGATAACATTGCATCTGCAGTTTTCTTTAAAACCTTTTTGCTTCAATCTTGGTTAATTGAGGCCCCAGGTTTCTGATCAGTTTTAGTTATTGATGCCAAATGTTAAAGTCTGTTGGTTGAATCAGGCTCTGGCCTCTAAGTACAGTTAAGGGGCCAGGCTGGGCCGGGACAGAATGCCATGGGCCTGTGTATGGTCTGAATTTTTGGTTCCAGATCTAAACCATAGTTTGAGATGGTTAACACCAAGAGTTGTGATGTAAGGAAGAGCTGGTCCCTTGTGGTGCATCCCACCTCTCAACCCCTTGGAGACCCCTTTACTGCTCTTTTTTAAAGAGAAAAAAAATCAAATTCTATTTTTTTTATCTTTTTTATTTAATCTTGTGAATTGTTTCCTCCTCCTCTCTATTTTATATTTAGTATGGTGTATTTGTAATTTCTACCTTCAGAGCCAGAGCAGAGACAAAAACACTTGCATCAATCTGTGCGTATCATTTATTACCAACTTTTGTTTTTTATCTGCTCCACTAATGCTGTTGAACTGTCTTTTGGCTTTCAAATAAACTTAAAAAACAGAGCTCTGACACAGAATTTGACAAACCAGAGAAAACTGTCTTCCTGGTGTGCAGTGAATCACGTCAGATCTAACATGAACTATGTAACGTTTGTCCTCTTGGAGTGCTCTCCATCGGGATCTTTTGGTTGTCGTTTTTCTCTGTGCAGTCTAATAGGAAATACAGGCTTCTTGTCAATTCCCCTGTTTGTTTTCAGCAGATTGTAATGATTTCAGCAGCCTGACACAAACACACACACAGACACAAAACTTCAGGTCTCTTCAGCTAAAATGAAAAACAGAGCTGAAACCAGACTGTTTCGACTCTTAGGCTGAAATTAATGAACATTTCACTCCCTCACAAAACTCCTGAGAAGTGTTTCATGTTTAAAGGCTAATTACACACTGAAGCATGCTGAGTCTTCGTGAGATTGCGTGAGCTGCCTTGGAGTACATGTGTTTACTGGTACTGATGGGCAGCTGACACAGAGGCTCAGAAACATCAGTGAGTGAATGTGAGAGTGAATGAAGTGACCTGCGGTGTCGTCAGAGAGACTTTAGAGCTAGGTTCAATCCATGTACCATTTACCAATCTTAGTGCTCCAGAAAATGTGTGTAAACCAGGAGGTTTTTGCTCCTGATTTCATGGAGGCTGTTTAAGAATCTTTAACAGTGGTTTTGGCTGTTACTGTGAGCTTTAAGTGAAGGACGTCCCTCAGAAGCAAACTGGGATTTCAGTCTGAAATCTGAGGTTGAAGAACAGCTCTGGAGAGAAGAGCTAGAAGAGCAAAGACAATCGGCCAAAGTTTCAGGACAGCAAAGATTGGCTGAATTTGTCTCCTAAACTTTATATTTGTTCCTTTAGTAAAGTCATTTTATGTCAGTGAATCGCCAAGTTTGAAGTTTCATATCATTTTCTTACAATTTGGCCCTTTGTCCCTAGTAGGACCTAATTAATTTGGCCCTCTTGGTAACCAAAGTCTCCTATCCCTGCTTTAGAGTGTACTTACATACACTGTATTAATTCTGATAAATTACCCATAATAGCTCACCTGGTTGAAAATAACAAGATCTGCCTCATTCAGTGTCTGTAATCAGGCAGATCCAACTTGCCAAGCTCACGTCTACATAGACTGTGAGCAGCCCAAAGTTGGACGGTCCAATCACAGTCCTTTAGAGCAGGAAGAGGTGGAGCTTAGAGTTTGAGGACAGCATGACATGACTGCTTGGCTAGAGATTAGCACAGATGCTAACAGCTTCAGTAGCAGTTTTATCAGCTCTTGACCACATTTCTTTATTAAATGAAAACAAACATCAACACTACAAACTGACATGTTTGACGAGAGTTCATTTTAAGAAGTGGCTAATGTTCTGTAGCACACTAGCGCCCCACTTCAACATGATCTGATTGGAGTGTAATAAATGTTGATTAACAGAACAATAATCCAATCACCTGCCAGATATGCTTTAAAAGGCTCTGCCCTCCCCAAACCCTTTCTATGGACCAGTGAGATCCATTGAACTCTCAGCTTTGACTCTGGTGAGTCAGGTTAGGTTAAACATCTGATCATGAAGAACAACGTGCTCTGATGAAAACATGGAAAACATTTCTACAAGTGAAATATTTGATCATTTAGTTGTTATTTATTTAATTTGTATTTATTGATAATCTAATGGCAAATGTTTTTTATAGAGACTGATGAATTTGTCAGTAACACGAGAAATTATTTATTGGTTTAAGATTTTATTAAAAAAATCATCAAACTCCTAACAACACTCACACTTCCATTGAGATTCTTTTGACCTGACAACGTGAAATGAACGCCTATTTGTTGATGGAGAACTATTGTTATGATTATTTAATATCTTTGTGCCTTTGTCAAACACCATCACACCATCTTTAGAGATTCACTCAGGTCTACACTGAGACACCAGGACTAAGTTCCTGAAGTGTAATGCAGAGAGACCTCCGTGTTGAAGACTTCTCCACTGGTTTGTACTTGTGCTGAGTTCAGGGAAAGCCGTCATCCTGTGATTGGTACTTGTGTTCCTCCGGGCTTCTGTTCAGGTATAAATACAAACCTCAAAACAAGCTCCAACAGATTTTGGATTTGAAAACCGAGATGCTCCTGATGGAATCCTTTACACTTTTTATGGGATAGTATTTTGTTAGCTCGTCTGAAGTTGTTACCAAATTATTTTTCCTACACATGTGGAACTCTGAAGAAGGTACAGCACTGACACTCACAGGCCACCCCACTGGGGACACAGTGCTAGTCCTGGTTTGGACCCCCTTTTGCCTCTATAGCGTCCTAAATTCTTGGTTGCATACAGACAATATTTCCATGATAGCATCACACATATTTGTCGGCTGCACATTCATGCTCCACCACATCCCAAAGCTGCTCTGTTGGACTGAGATTTGGTGACTGTGGAGGGCAATGAAACTCAGTTAACTCATTGTCATGTTGAAGAAACCAGTTTGAGATGACCTGAGCCTTGTTTTGATGGCGTGAAGTGACTTGCCAGGCATAGGTTAAAAACAGGATGATTATGTGCCTTGATTATACATGCGTGTGTTCTGGGTGTGTCTGCTCTCTTTCCCTTTCAATCACTGCACTGACAGAAAAAAGGCACACTGTCTCTGTCCTGTTATAAACTTTTAACTGAATTCTTTAAGAGAGCTCTGACATTTAAAAGCAGAGGTGTCCTGCTGTGCATCTCATGTGAGTGAAACAAGCTCATTACAGTGTGTTTCGATCTCATGGGCACCTGGGCTTCACGCCCATATGGGCATATATGATAGGGCCTGGGGTGTTACCCTTCTGGAAGTAGCCAAGTACTGTGGTCACCCCCACTACTCCAAAAGACAGAATAGATGGACACTTAGAGCTCAATCTGAATCTTATCACGGGACATCCACCTACATAACAAAAACCATCCCAGTGGTTCTCCTTGACCCAAAACTGATCTTCACTGACTAGCAGAGGTACACCTCAAAGAGGCATGATAAATACCTTTACAACCATGTAGACACGAGGGCCCTCTTGAAAACCAGCAAGGGACTAACCTTTAATAAATTTAGAGATTCAGCAGAGGCAAATGTGATTAGGACAGATTTATGGTCTGGGACTCCATAAGTTTGTCACTGTCATTAATTCTTATTTTTCCTCCCTGTGTCTCTGCCTGGATGGATACATCTCTGGATGGATGGATGTGTATATATGTGTATTTTACATATTTAAATACATGCATATAAGCATTTACGTGTATTTATAAATGAAGGGCTTGGTTCAGGCCTGCTCTATTGGAATGAGTCTTGAGATAATACCTGTTAAGAATTGGAGCTATCCAAATAAAGACTGATTGACTGAAAATTACCAGCTGGTAGTCCTATTTCATCAACTTAAAAGACTTAATTAAACCCTGTTATACTGAAAAATGCAAACAAGTGAGTGCTACAAACTACTATTATGTTCAAACTCAAAAAAGAAGAATTACCTGCAAAGCGCAGCAGTAATGAAAAAAATCATGCAGAAAAATTAAGGGCAGCCAGGACAGATGGCATGTTTGTTTGAACAGAGAGGACGGTGTGTGTGTGAGAAATCTGCAGGTCTGAAACAGGTGCCTATCTTTTTTACCACACACAGCAAGTCCAGAGTTCAGATAACATATCCAGGATTAAGTGTTACCACGCACACACTCAGACACTTAAATATGTGTTTTCCACCAAAGCCTCTCTCACTGTCAACCTACTGTAAACCCAGAGAGAGCGTTTCTGCTGTCTGGATATGTGGTACCAAACCAACAGCCCTCTAAACTCAGCTGATTCTTAGATCCAAAGCTTCACGATAGAAAAAAGAACAATCAGAGTATCTGGATGGATTTAAAAGTGAGCATGGGGAAACTTTACCAAGGATACTTAGAACAACAGGAGGATTTCAACTAATTAAGTTGCATCAATTCAGGTAAGGTCCCAGCAAACTTCCATGACAGGATTCTAATTATTGTTATTATTGGTGTTTCTTTGACTGACTGAAATATTGATATTTTATGCAAATACTTGTGGTATTTGTGAGTTTTCCAAGAACCTTTTTCATGATTTAGTATATTTTAAAGCCACAGTGCGTCTTAAGGACAGATGTTGGGGCTAATCTCATGCAGGTTCATTTACATACTGTGTATCCAACAGACCATCAAGCTGCAGCACAAAGCCAGTGTGCTGTTTAGTCAATAGCTGCATTCACTGATTCACAATGCCTGCATGGTTTTATTGCCCTGTAAAATAATCTATTATTAATGCATTGTTTTGTCTGAGTAAGACCAATCTTCCTCTGCTGCTGTGCAGCGATGTTACACAGAGATCTGTAATCCCTCGGGTGTTGGAAAAGCAGACTGAGGCTAGGAACACCATCCCCAAACATCAGCAGAAGCCACACCCACCATGGAAGGGACAGGTGCCAGGAGGGAAGGCAGGAAAGGTGAGAGGAAAATGATTTAACCATTTTTAACACTGTTAGAATATTTGGAAGAGCAATGAAATATCCGGCACAACGGCCAAAGCATACCAATGATCAGGCCAGCTCATTGATATATCTGGGCCCCTGAAAGACCAGGTTCATTGGCCCTCCACAGGTGTCACTGGATTATATCAATGTGCTGGCCAAGCAGTTAGTTTGCATTGTCCGTGAATTGAGGCCGTAGGTCTTTAAGCTGCTGGCAGGGTTCAAACACGCCACTCTCTCTAACTACACCCACTGTCCTGCTAAATCCAGGCAGATAAAGCCCACCAAAACACATCTAAAGGCTTTTAAATAATAACAACCACACATGACGGATAAGTACTGTTAGCATTTAGGCAGACCAACATGAGGAGCCTGGGTCTGTCTCCAATAAGCTTTAAAAACAAGGTTAAAAAAAAAAAAAAAAAGTCCTAGTATAGCCACACAAGCCAACAATACTGTGTTCACAGCCAAGTTAGTTGGTCCCATTCACCACAATAACATCTCAAAAAACAGCACCATTTTAGGAGGAGGAGTTTACTTTTGATCAGCTAACAATAAGGGAAATGTATGTCATTGCTTTAGTAAGGGATGGAGGCTTCCATGAGCCCCTGCATGACTTGGGGGCCCATGAAAGCTTTTCCCTATGGGTGTCCTTACTGATGATACGGGGAAAGGGCTGTGCAGAAAGTACCACAATACAGTCCTCTGAGGAAATGAGTAAAAACTAGATGAATGAGCAATGCTTTGAACCTATATGTTAAGTTGTTTTTAAAGGACTTTTGCATCAAATTCATAACTCCACCTCTTCCTGCTCTGATTACAGACACTGAATCAGGCAATACCATCTGCACTGCAAGGTTAGCTAAATTTATTCCAGAGGTGATTCTGAATGTGTTTTTCACAAAAGGAGAGGAGAGCTAAAATCAGCAGCTTGGAGCTCCATGCGGTTTATGCCAAAACCAAATGTGTTTCTCAGGATTGTATACAACAAATGAATAACGCCTGTAAATACAAGTGGGTTAGCCACCTTAGAAAATAGCAGATACAACAATGTCTAGTCATCTGGGAAATGTAAATACACAACTGGATGCTAGATGCCAGCTTACTTCTAAGCTGAGCACTCAACCTTATACCCCAAAGCACATCAAGCAAGAAAAGCACCAAACTTCAATCTGCTCATGGCAACAGTCCCTGTGCAGCCCTCACAGTAAATACATAAATGAACACCAAAGCAGTGTGTTGAAATTGGAAGCACTCTGCACAGAATATAGATTAGAGCCCTCAGGGCCATCAAGCATTTTAGAGAGGCCTTTGCTTCAATTCAGTCCGTCACCAACAAGCTGACATCCTCACACAACAATGTGAACATGCTAATGGTATGCAATAATTATGTTCTTCTTACTGAAGTATTCACCAAATCAACATTCTGTTTGATAGAGGTGCTGAGGGAAATCGTCTAAGTAACAGCATTTTATTATAGATCAGGTAAGTTTTATTGATAGTTCACATATTTAAGGTGAGAGAGGAGGACATTCATGACACCACTTATGGAATAATTCAAAAACACAAGATTAACCTTTGAACCCTAAAACAAAATAACAACATGATCACCAACTCCTCAGGGCATTCAGCCACAGCTATGTGAAGCTTTGGTGTAAAAAGAGGGGAGCCCCTGTAAAGAGGCTGTATCAGTTTACTTATTTCACAGTCTATCAATAATCTGACCCTTGACCCTCGATAATTATCCTGTGGCCTCCTGATGAGGTCGTGACCCTGAGACTGAGAAACGCTGACAGGTGATAGATATCTGACCCTGCTGCTGACTTCCTGTTGGAAGTTTCAGGCTTCAGTGTTTTTTCACCAGCTTACCAGCAGTGAGCAACATTAAAGCCTGCTGGGTATCATCATCTCCAGGAACATCTCACCTCACATCTATCTCTGCTTTGACAGAACACCTGAAATTCTTCATGCAGACACAGAAAGCATCTAACACTGCTGGTCAAATGCTTTTTGGAAACACTGTGTAGCTTGATCAAACGCTTCATGCCAAATGTCCCACCCTGTTGAAAGCCTACCTGTTATTAACTCTGGTCCATCCTCTCACCCCTCTCTGTCTCTCTCTGGCTTCATCCCTCAACGTCCTCTTCCATCTCTGAGCCTAAGCTGTGGTATCAACCATTACTAAGACAAGCCATCTGGCTTCTTTTTGGCTGAGGACTACTCTGTGAACCAATGATATCCATTTGCACAGAGTTCAGGAGAGAACAGGGCCTTCTACAAAGACTGCACTCTGCTGAAAGCAGGCTATGCTTTCAGCACAGTGCAGTTAAAGAGACCTTAAAACATCTATATTCAGGTGGGAAAACAGATTGGTGCTTGTGCCTCCTGGAAAACACTTCAAAATTACAAAATTACATTAGCACATTGAAACAAAGGAGCTGGAAGGTCTGGACAAATAAATAAACTGTCCCGGCCAAATCCAGAATCTTTTCTGCCTATAAATAGGCATTTGAAGCAATGCTATCCAGGGAGTAAGCTTGTGCACCCCATGTACAAAGAATGTAGTTCTGTGCATTTGCCACCTCCACCCTTTAAGGAGGCTGCTGCTCTGCGCTTTTAACCTTGAGATAATGTAGAGATCAGATGAACGGCATCAGCTTTGAGCCTCCACCAGGTCTAAATGGCCTTTTGAGGATCGGTAACACCCCCTTCAAGGAAACGATTTAATGAACCATTTTGCTTAGCAACTCTTTTAGCAGTTCTTCAGTTTGTCCTGCATGCCTTGCAAATCAAATATGTTCCACTCTCTTTAGAGGCAGACAGCAGAAATGACAACAATGAAGTCAGAAATCCTGGCATACAGCGGACAGATGTCAAAATCGTGTCATCAAGTAGACACCTTTAGAGGCACTTATCTCTGCAGCCCTGCCTGAGGGTCAAAGTACAGCGGTTGGCCTCTGACCTCAGCCCATCAGAATGTAATAAGGACAAAGTCCAGCCAGAGAGGACATTAGCACAGATTTGAAGTCCTTCCCAGAGCTCTATATCCAGTTAACAAGCAGGTATGATCATCATAAAAATCTCACCTGTTCGTCCTTGAGTCAAAGAAAACTTGTGCAAAGTTTTGAGAAAATCCTGGAGATCTCCACCTTGATCTTTGGCCCAAGACCTTTGAAATCCAATCAGTTGATTGCAAAGACACAGTGGGCATTTGTGCAAAGGATCTTAAAAAATATCTGGAAACAAACTAGATGTCATGTTCAGAAGTGATACTGCTTTTACAAAAATGCTTCCTGCACTGGGTCAACAAGAGGCTTTGTGTCTTTAAACTTTGACCTATGACTTCCAAAATGTATTTAGCTGATCACTGATTCAACACAAAGTGGTTCAAAGCCTGATGGAATTACTTAAAGCAGCCTTCGGAAACAAAGGGTGTCCACAGAGCTCCATGACCAAGACCTTTGACCTCCAAAGTCTGATCAGTTCATCTTTGGATCTAGGTGGATATGTTGACAAAGCTAAAACAAAATCCCATCAAGGCTTTCTGTGATGCTGTTTTCATGAGATCCTTCAGAACAGATGTATGGACATCTGAACACAGCTGGATGGTTCGATAGACAGCCCAAAAGAAAATGTCTCCAGCCTTGGCTGTCGCCAGCGCAGAGGTGTAATAACAGCAGCTTAATCATGTCCTCCTGGCAAAAACAACAGGTGAAATACATCTTCAGAAGGATGACAGAAGGGACAGAGGACATGGGACATAAACATGTCAGCTCATAGAGGGCACTTGTAAGAGCTACAATGTGAGGCTGAAAGATCAAATGTCAAAAATGTAGACAGACTGGGGTGTTTTCAGCAACTTTGAGGCCCTAGAACAGAAAAGAAAACATGATCTAATATGTTTCATGCAGGTGTATCAAAAACTAGATCCACATGAGCATGCTTTATGTCCCAGGTTGATGACATGCATTGAAATCGTTTGCATACAGATGCCAACTTCAGACCTGCCAGGGTCCTGCCATTGAACTTTCAGGCACAAATATTCATTTGAAAACATAATGTTACTGCCACTGTGATGAATAAATGTGCCCTGCATACAGCTGTCCTATAAAACTACAGAAGCAGGTTAGCCCCTGATAATTTGACGACTTGCAACTCGACTCGGACTCGCGAGGTAAAGACTCGTGACTCGACTCGGACTCGGGAGACAATGTCTCCAGACTCGACTTGACTTGACTCGGAAAAATTGTACCATATGTTTTTTTTTCAGGTGGATATCATATCATTCTAGCATGATCAGAGTGCTCTGTGTGCGCGCTGCGCTCTCCAGCAGGTTCAGACAGGCTCCGTTGTTTTTCATGTCAGCGAGAAGCACTGACAGGCTGGCAGCACACACGCACTGTGATTGTTACATGTGATACTCAGACATTATATGAAGAGCCAGACAGAACATATGTAGCTCTTACCTTTTAGATTCACTTTTAGACTTATTGATGCTCCATTCATAGTACACTCGGTCCGTTACCTATTATTGTCCCATACATGAAACAGTACACACATACGATCCTACTACAGATCAGCGTCCGTTACAGTGATGATCAGTGTATGTAATACAGGCACTACTTGACTCTATGGGCTCTAATTTCTTGGCACAACTCAGGGTGGCGCAGGGTGGTGCAGCCTGGCGCATCCCGCGCGGTGGTAATTTCGTCCGGTGCACCGCCATGCGCAGCCAATTTGGCAATTTGGTAGACCGGCTGCGCCGAGATGGGTGTGATGGCGCACCAGGAGGAGGTGTTGAAAGATTCAGCTTGGCGCAGTGACAATTTCGAGCCAAAAAACCGCGCGGAAGGTACGCTGAAAGCCCGCCAGCTCCAACCTGGTCTATTCTTGGCGCAGGCAAGGCGCACTCGGGGCAGTGGTAATTTGGCTGACAGACGCACAGTGCGCACACATCACCAAAACCTCACAGGCAGGTATCAACAGTGTCAGGCACATTTCAATGCAATAAACAATCACAACAACCACTATTTAATGTAACCGTCTGAACCAGCACATACATTTGTATCTATATTAATTGTCCTGTCATATCTGATGTCAGATCAGAGACGTTTGTCATAACTAACGAGTTCACATCTCTCAGCCAGCCACAAACAGCCACATCATCCGATACGGAGTATCCGGCTTCTCTCATCTCATGAAATTCAAAGGAAAAGAAAAAAGAGAGAGACGCTCGCTGAATAAATGTAAGTCACTCGGTGTCTTAAGGATTTACATATTTCTCTGTTTTAATCTGTATTGTTAACGTGATCTAAAAAGATGGAGTATATTATTGCAAGGAGGATGAGGAGGAGATATGTTTTCCCCTAAGGCGCTGCTATTTGGCGATGACAGACCAGGAATGCATGTGGATCACAAGCATGATAAATGGATTATCCTGCTGCTGTGTTTAAATGTAGTTATCACTTAATTTTGTACTGCAATTTATGACACAGGAAGAGATTACATCTGTCCCGCGAGGTGGTCCACACGGTGACGCGCATCATGTCCTCCGATGCGCGGCCTGGTGGCCTCTGCGCTCTCCCAAATGCTGTAAAAGTGACAGCGGCTCTGACATTCTTCGCCTTTGAGGTGAAATTGTCACTGCGCCTCGCCCACGGCGCATTTAAAGGCAAGGAGAGGCGTTCATTTGATTGGTGAAGATAACACTCGGCTGTGTTAAACCCACTAACGTC
Organism: Cetoscarus ocellatus; assembly: GCA_037902135.1. Lineage (NCBI taxonomy): Eukaryota > Metazoa > Chordata > Actinopteri > Labriformes > Labridae > Cetoscarus > Cetoscarus ocellatus. The sequence continues at coordinate 12,739 of JBAMNC010002074.1, forward strand.
TTCTCTCCTCCCCTTCTGCTACTTGCGCCGGTAGGAGGGACGGAGGCGTGGGTGCGCCTCTCTGCACCAGACTACGCCGTGCACGTAACTTGCAAAATGCCCTGGACACACCCCGTTGGTGCGGTGCAGGCGCGACGCAGGGCAGGTGCGCCCTGCCCTGCAGGTGCGCCCTGCCCAGCCTGCGCCTGGTCTACGAAATTAGAGCCCTATAACATTTAAACAGGACATTAACTTGCACAAATAATTTTCAGTGTTTCCGCCATAGTGTATTTTGGATCCTCACCCATAAATTCAAGTGCAGATTTAACCTTTTAAGGTTCCCACCAAGAAAAATGCAGTCCAAAAATTATTTATTTGCATTTTTTTATTTCTTTTAGGCAACAATAACAATAATCAATTGTTTTTTTAAGAACATACCCACCAGTTTTTGAAATTTAATCCTTTACCAAACGGTAGAGATGACACTTTATGGTAAAAGTGCATAAAATAAATAGTGACTTAAATGTGCTTGACCAATTGGTTGAGAAAAATGTTAAAGGGTTAAAGAAAAAAAACATTATTTGATTTTTATTTTAATCAAAAGGGCATTTAACAGGCATTCTTTTTATCAAATAAAAAAGCGTACTGTAATTTGCGTAATTTTAGAGTCTAATGCGTCACTATCATTTCATTATTCATTAAAATGCATTTCTCCTCTACTCTGACCCTTCTCTGATCTGTCCTCTGACTATTTACCCTGCTCGCTGGTCAAGCCATCCACTCTGTCCTGCACAGTCTGATCATTCACGTAAAAACATTCAACAAAACAAACGCTGCCTTCAGCTAAAAGGGCATAACATGAATGAAACATTCACTGATTTAAGTAATGCTTTCAAACAAAGCAGAGAAAGGAAGGAAAAGCTGAAGAAGAAGAGAGATATTCATCCGATGTACATATGAACATTTGATCTAAATTCCCGCTCAGCGTCTTTGCCTGTGCGCTCCTCTGTGTGCCGGTGCGCATAAAGACACAGATAGACGCGCATCACAGGGACAGTGAGGGATCATCAGTCACTTTGTGTGACTTTATCATTCAGACAGTGTCTTGATAGCTCATGTGCACAGTTTAAGTGAACACAAAGACTTAAAAAATAACGAGTCAGCCTTTTGATGAATTAAAACTCAACATTCTTCATCAGTCAAGCTCTTGTTTTCACTCACTCATTGTTTTCTAAATGATAAATTCATTCTGAGGTATCCTGTATCACTTATTCTCCATGATATAAGAACAATCTTTGAAGGATCAAGCTTCAAATACAATCTACTAGTGCAGTGGTTCTCAACCTGTGGGTGGAGGCCCATAAGTGGGTCTTAGAGCTGTTTTCAGTGGACGGTGTATAAATCAGGTAAAACTGTGGCAAACATGTCTTCAGTGTATGGAGGCCCTAAGAGGACAATATCCATCAGAGTATGTCAGAGTATACCCACTAGAATAAACCAGACTACACCACTGGATAGATAGATAGATAGATAGATAGATAGATAGATAGATAGATAGATAGATAGATAGATAGATAGATAGATAGATAGATTGATTGATAGTTAAATTAAAAAAACAAACAGAAAATGATGAATATAGAAAGATAGACAGATGAATGAATAATTGAAAAATGATTAATATAGATAGATAGATGAGTGAATAAACAAACAAAGTGATTAATTTAGATGATCCTGAACAATGGACCATGCCCCCCCCCCCAATCCCAAAGCGCCAAAGCGAGGGGAAACACTGATTTTACTTGGGAAAGGTTGCATTTCCCCAGCTCTTATTTCCTTTTAGAGTGCTAATTTTTAAATATTCTGATATCTCTTAATTTAAATGTTATTTTTATATTGTGTATTTGCTGTGTGCTGTTGACACAGGCACTTTGCAGTGTTCATTCATAATGTTACTTTTTTTTGCCTTTGCTAAGGAAGCTACCTCTAAAAAAATACACTTTAAAAACAATGGCAAAAAAGGCAGTTTGAGCCTGCAGTTTAAATGTTGCAATATGTTCCAAATAAACATAATTTTTTGTAGCAAACATGCCATTTCTTTCATGAAATGTAGCCTTTCCCATCCACCTCGGTCTAAATGATCAGACATGTAATGTTGTAATGGATAAATGAACAGCTTTATGCTGGTTTTTTGACATTGACCTTAGGAAGATAAGGTTTCTCTCTTCAAGATATAAACCTGAGTGCTTTTTTAGGTGAGCTGGGGAACAATGGTGAGGGACTTGACTTGACATAACCTGTGACTCGACTTGACTCGACATAACCTGTGACTCGACTTGACTTGACTTGCCCACAGCAGAAAAAACTTGGGACTTGCTTGAGACTTGGACCCAAATGACTCGACCTGGGACTCGGATCAGAGGGACTTGGACAATTGTCTGTTGATTAGAACAAACAAGGGGCGAATGTTTGGATGAGAGTTTGAAACTGGTGTGAAGAATGTGTGAGAAATGGATTGCGAGTTTGTTTTCTTAAAGCTCTCTTCTCCTTTCTTTTCTTCTTAATAATGTTGTTAATACTTCAGAAATCTGATTTAACTAGTTGGGACACTGTCAGAAGAGGGTGAAGACTTTCTCTGTGGTGTGTTATTCAAATACTTTTCTAAATGTTGCTAACCTCTTTACTCAGTTAAGACAAGCTCCTCCCTGCAGTGTGTTGACCTGAGGCAGAGGAATAAATAAAAATGAATCAGCATTCAGTGTACAGTGTGTAACAGCATGCTGCCAGGAGCTCTCACCATAACAGTCCAGAGGTGATGAGAACAGACACTGGGCCGTAAAAGGAAGATCCACCCAGGTCGCCCTAGCCAAACAAGTCGTCAAATGAAGGGAGCTCGAGTTTAAGCCCGAGCCAATGGGCTTAAACTGCCAGTAAAGCTATGATGTCACACTGGTAGGTCTTCTCAGGAGGAGTGGGGAGTGACCTGTTTCAGACAGTTACTAACGTTGCATAGATGTTTAGTGTTGTGCATTGAAGTGCTCTATCATGCACAGGACACATATTACACATTCTAAAAGGTGTATTAAACTAGAAAACTAGATATACAATGGATATAAATAACTGAAGATATAAACAAAATCATTTTGGACATCTAGTGAGAAATCTCCTTATAGCAGTTTTACAGATTGTCAAGGATTCTTTTGTCTTCTTTCTGTAACATAAATGAGTCCAATTGAAACACATGTCTTCATCACTGAAGGTCAGCTCAGACCGATGTCTCATATTTGACGCCCACTGAGAAGGACTGTATTTAGAGGCCTCTTGGAGCATTAGGCCCTGCCTGCCTTAAAAAAGCTGCCTAAGCCAGGACAGCCAGATATGTGGGACAGAGACCTGGTCTGTGTGGACAGGAAGAGGTCTGTGAGATAGGAAGGGGTCTGTGAGACAGGTAAAGGTCTGTGGGACAGGTAGAGGTCTGTGAGACAGGAAGGGGTCTGTGAGACAAGAAGAGGTCTGTGAGACAGGAAGGGATCTGTGAGACAGGAAGAGGTCTGTGAGACAGGAAGGGGATCTGTGAGACAGGAAGGGGATTGTGAGACAGGAAGAAGTCTGTGAGCTAGGAAGGGATCTGTGAGACAAGAAGAGGTCTGTGTGACAGGAGGGGGTCTGTGAGACAGGAAGAAGTCTGTGAGCCAGGAAGGGATCTGTGAGACAAGAAGAGGTCTGTGTGACAGGAGGGGGTCTGTGAGACAGGAGGAGGTCTGTGAGACAGAAGGGGATCTGTGAGACAAGAAAAGGGCTGTGAGACAGAAAGGGGTCCGTGAGATGGGTAGAGGTCTGTGGTAGCTGGGTGTGAGTGACAGCTGGAGCCTAACTGAGATCAACACACAGCACTTCTTTCAGATTGGAACCAGATGTTGACTGCTACTGTCGGACCATTCTCTGACTTTAAGACTGTCTTACTAACTCTGAGACTGTCTTTCTGTGTCTGAGACTGTCTTACTGACTCTGAGACTGTCTTTCTGTCTCTGAGACTGTCTTTCTTTGTCTAAGACTGTCTTACTAACTCTGAGACTCGTACTGACTGAGACTGTCTTTCTGTCTCTGAGACTGTCTTTCTGTGTCTGAGACTGTCTTACTGACTCTGAGACTCTTACTGACTATGAGACTATATTTCTCTGAGACTGTCTTACTCTCTCTGAGGCTGTCTTTCTGTCTCTGAGACTGTCTTTCTTTGTCTAAGACTGTCTTACTGACTCTGAGACTCTTACTGACTCTGAGACTGTCTTACTGTCTCTGAGACTGTCTTTCTGTGTCTGAGACTGTCTTACTGTCTCTGAGACTCTTACTGACTCTGAGACTGTATTTCTCTGAGACTGTCTTACTGTCTCTGAGGATGTCTTTCTGTCTCTGAGACTGTCTTTCTTTGTCTAAGACTGTCTTACTAACTCTGAGACTCGTACTGACTCTGAGACTGTCTTACTGTCTCTGAGACTGTCTTTCTGTGTCTGAGACTGTCTTACTGTCTCTGAGACTCTTACTGACTCTGAGACTGTATTTCTCTGAGACTGTCTTACTGTCTCTGAGACTGTCTTTCTGTCTCTGAGACTGTCTTTCTTTGTCTAAGACTGTCTTACTAACTCTGAGACTCGTACTGACTCTGAGACTGTCTTACTGTCTCTGAGACTGTCTTACTGTCTCTGAGGCTGTCTTTCTGTCTCTGAGACTGTCTTACTGTCTCTGAGACTGTCTTACTGTCTCTGAGGCTGTCTTTCCGTCTCTGAGACTGTCTTTCTGTGTCTGAGACTGTCTTACTGACTCTGAGACTCTTACTGACTCTGAGACTGTATTTCTCTGAGACTGTCTTACTGTCTCTGAGGCTGTCTTTCTGTCTCTGAGACTGTCTTTCTTTGTCTAAGACTGTCTTACTAACTCTGAGACTCCACTGACTCTGAGACTGTCTTACTGTCTCTGAGGCTGTCTTTCCGTCTCTGAGACTGTCTTTCTGTGTCTGAGACTGTCTTACTGTCTCTGAGACTCTTACTGACTCTGAGACTGTATTTCTCTGAGACTGTCTTACTTTCTCTGAGGCTGGCTTACTGTCTATGAGACTGTCTGTCTTCGTCTAAGACTGTCTTAATAACTCTGAGACTCGTACTGACTCTGAGACTGTCTTTGTGTCTCTGAGACTGTCTTTCTGTGTCTGAGACTGTCTTACTGACATTCTGAATAATATGTCAAAATCCTAGGATCAGACTCAGAATTATGAGGGAAAAATCCAGAATTCTGACTTTAGTCTGAGAATTTTGTGAATTTTGCACCAATTAAAGAAAACAGTTTAATCTTTAAAAATCGAAGTATTTGTCCTCTTCCACAGGTTTTTATGACACGTGAAGCTTCTTCAATGTGAGTTTGTCCTTCTGAGCCAGACTTCACCTCTCACAGACATAGTCCTAAAAATCACAGGAGCAAGGTAAAGTGGAGATGGTGGGGCTTTAGCACCATCACTGTGGCCGCTCTGATATTTAATCATAAAGTCACAGCAGGATCAATATTCCTCACACTTACTGCTGAGAGAACAGGCGCCTGTCTGACTCCCTGCTCAGTCCGTCCGTCTGTCTGTCTGTGACAGTCTGCAAGGAGCTTCACCTCCAGGCAACCAGTGCGAACCCACAGCTTCACCCCTTCTCTCCCCCTCTCCCTCTCTCTGTTTCTCCTCTCTCTCTCTCTCCCTCAACCCTCTCCAACTCTCTATCTCCCCCTCCCTCTGCCCCCCTCTTTCTCTGCCCTCTTTTCTCTGACCTTTCTGCCCCCCCCATTTCAAAAACCCAACTTCATATTAATTCTTCTCGTTTTCAAAGAGGAACCAGTGTGACATGGAGGTGAAATTTGATCAGCCCTTTAGTCTGAGAAACATGTCTATAAAAAAAAGTCAATTACAGATCTTTAACTCAAGATTTCAAAAGATGAGGAGAGGTTTCATACATTCATAATACAAAACGCCATGCTTTTTACAGAATCGATCACATGACTGTTGTGGATCTAGGAGAGGACAGGGTCTGCATTGTCTTTGCTTTGTTTGTCGGTCTTTCTGTTAATTGGTATTTATATGCACATTTAAGACAAAATAAGACAAAGGTTTGTCTTGAACAGTTACATTGACATGATATAAGGCCAAAGGGCACAAAGCAGAAAGGTCCGAAAAGTTTTGACTTGTGGGGATGGAGACACTGCTGCAAGACTCCAGACATATTAAAACTACTGATGATGATATCAGTCTCCATGCTGACAGGAGGATGCTGACGAGTTTTGTCTTTGGACACTGATTGCCTTTATCTTTCTTTCAGCACATGCTGGTGACCCACAAAATGATCGACTTGGCAAACGTCAGTCCACCTGCAGAACATGGATCTAAACCTGCAAACACATTTTATTACCTCCTCGGTTTTTACTCAAACTTCAGTCCAGCTGCAGAACATGAATCTAAACCTGCAAGCACCTCCAATTACCTCCTCTCTCTTTACTCATACTTCACACCCTGAGTGCAGTATATGGTCTTCAGAGTTTTGTTTCTCTGTTCCTCCTCTGTTTTCCCTCCAGCAGCTGAGTAATGGCTGGTTTACAGCCTTTGCTCGTTTTCTTTTAATGCTCCTAGTGTGACAAAGTTGTTGTTTTTTACTCCGTTGAATCCGCTTCATGTTTGAATGACGTTTCATAGGTGGCCCTAACTTTCCTTACGGTTAATGTCACAAGTGAATCAAGTAATCGCTTTCTCTTCTCCAGAAACACCTACCCTTCAGCCCATCTATCCCCCCGCAGACCCGGCCGTGTATCCCCCTCCCGTTAGCCCGCTGACTCACCTGGACACGCTGCTGTCCGGACACGACGCACCGAGGAGCAGCGGATGGGACAGGTAGGCAGAAGCCTTGTTTTTTTGTTTATTTTTTTTTTACAAAACTCTCACACACAGGGACACACACACACACACACACACACGCACGCAGTCAGGGTCCAAGGTCTGTGAAGATGAGTTCCCGGTTTACTGTAGTTTATCCTTGGGTTGTTCCGGCACAGTGAGGAATGAAAGCGCTCCGATCTGTGCGTCTCCGTGCGTCTTCTCGCTTCGAGTCTCCGCTGAACTGAAGACCTGCAGGGATGGGGTGATGGTATTACAACTGCAGGAGGAGAAGCATTTGGAGGGGCACAGACCCCTCCCCCCCGAGTCTTTGAAATGTGAACAACAGGCAGTGAATATCTGTGGATTCCCCACGGAGCTTGGAGAGGTTTGGAGAAGTAGGGCTTTGGCATGGGCAGCCCGAGCCACGAGCCCAGATGGTCCCGTTAAGTTAAACTGCTTTAGCCCTCCTGGAGTGCTTGTTTCAGTTAACACTTATAATGGTCCCGGGCATATGATTTTGAATCCATACAGACCCTTCTATCACTTCAGCTCTCATGATAAGTTACGAACATACGTTTTGAACTTGTATGTTTTTTATTCATTTAACTCTGAAAATACTAAGATTGAACATATTGTACTGTTGATCATGGAGTGCTTCAATGAAACGTTCGACCAAAGTCACTGTTTAAATAGTATTACACATTTCTAAAGTGTGGCACAAAAGCTGTGGAACTTTTCTGTCCCAGGTCCCAAGACCTATTTACTTACCACGCGGGGTCTTAAAAGTATTAAAAGTTGATAAATCAGTTGTGAGAAAATTAAGGCCCTTAAAATGTATTAACAAAGTTTTAATCGCGATTTTATGAGGTATTAAATTTTATTGGTATTCAACCTTTAACTCCAAAAACTATCCATGAATAAGTATTTTCATCTTCTCGACTATACAAACAACGATGTGTCGGTGGCGTACTTGGAGCTAAATCGCCTCGGGGCCGCGCGCCTACGGGTGCGACCGCTGCGCGGCAACTACCCTGAAAACTGCATCCCTGACCCCGAATGCAGAGTGTTTTCAGAGAGGCTGCTTCCGCCGTGGTACAAGCATAGGGTACAAACAGGGGTTAAAGTGGGCCGGAGCCCTCCGGAGCTGAGCTCCACCTTAGTCAAATAGATAAATTTTTCAATTCAAACTGGCAGGAGCGCCGCAGACTACAGATCATTTTCACATGCACAGCCTGCAAGGCTCTCTCATAAGCATCGATATACTCAACAAATCAAAGCGCAACATCACCGTCTGCTGGCCCCATAGCATACGCAGCATCTACGAGTCAGTCACACTTCTGTGCGCACACTCCTCCGTGTGCTGGTGAGCATAAAGGTGCAGATAGACGCGCATCGCAGGGACATCAGGGATCATCAGCCACTTCGTGTGATTTTATAATTCAAACCATGCCTTGTTAGCTCATGTTCTCTGTTTAAGTGAACGCAAAGACTTAAAAAATGAGTCAGTCCAGCTCTGAGCTGCTGTTTTCACTCACTCACTGTTTTCTAAATGATAAATTCATTCTGAGGGATCCTCCATCACTTTTTCTTCATGATATCAGAACAATCTTTCAAGGATCAAGCTTCAAGTACAATCTAATAGTGCAGTGGTTCTCAACCTGTGGGTGGAAGCCCATAAGTGGATCTCAGAGCTGTTTTCAGTGGATGGTGTATAAATCAGGTTAAACTGTGGCAAAAAATGTCTTCAGTGTATGGAAGCCCTAAGAGGACAAACATCCCTCTGAGTATGTCAGAGTATACCCACTAGAGTAAACCAGACTACACCTGTGATATGAGGATGATTTAGATTGCTGCATTCTCACATCTTGTTTAGTTTGTCTTAATTTGAAATATATTTTCTCCTTGTGTAGCCTATGTAGTTAGTTTTACTTTTCATGTTTCCTCTGCTTTAGTTGATCTCCTCATGTGTTTCACCTGTCTTGTTTCACTAACCTGTGTGTCTATGTAGGTGTGGTTTTCACTGAAGTCTTTATCCAGGTCTCCGTGTTAGGCTGTTTGCTGTGTTTCTCTGTGTTAGTTAGCCATGTTAGATTGCTATGTGTGTGTTTTGCCTGTTAATCTGGCCTGTATTTTTCTGTTGAGAATAAGGCCGATACAGTTTCTTGCAATCATTTACGTCATTTTTCCTATTGCGCCAAAACCATATTTTAGGGCTCCCCGACCTGTCAAATCACACTTTAATCACTGGGTACGAGGCAGCAGTGACGTAGAGGTGATTCCGCGAACATCACAGCAGAGCCCACCCAAAAGTCCTTCACAACACCCCCTTCCCAGAAACACTGAGTAGAAATGTTGTCCCATACCCAGCTTTTCTTCTGGTTATCTTTATAGGAAGGTAGAGCCGAGTTGTAGAGTTCCGGATACTCCGTCACCAACACTATGAGCTCCTCCATTATTTGCTTTCACCCATGAAGCCTGCTATTTCCAGGTTCTCTCCCTCTTTTGATGTGATTGGCTGCTGCCAGGCAACTGCTGCCAGAAAGTTCAACACGCTGGACTATGAGTGGCAGGGCACAATGTGTGCGCGTTCACATGGGTGGCAACTGCTTCTGGGTCCTACTGCCGCGATTAAAACTGCTTCCTGTCTGCTGCCCATCCCTCATTAAAATGACTGGAGGCAGCGAGTTGCCACGCAGCAGTGTGAAAAGGGCTTTAAATATCTAAACTACAACTGTTAAAGGTGTGCTGCTAACAACAGCTTAAAGTGGCGGTGAGGTCTTAAAATTTTTTTTAAAGGTTTTTAAAAAAGTCTTAAAAAGGTATTGAAATTAACCTCAGGATTCCTGCATATACCCTGTACAACACTAGCTGACCGTGCACCAATGCAGCCTTTATGATCTACACACACTTATACCAATAACTTGTATGTAAAACAAACAAAAGACTTAAAGTTTAGCCACTAAATGTCGGTCATAAAACTGTGTGCTTCACCTGGGGAGCAGCACACCTGCAGAGTGATTGCCTGTTCTTCTACTTATGCATTTCCATATGCTGTTGTGCAATACGCCACTTACTACGGCAACCAGGGAGTGACTTTGACACCCACACACAGATACAAATGACTCGAACACACCAGCCCCTAATTGAATGGCCATGGACATTACAGTTACCTTAACATGTAAACAAATAGAGCCATAACTTGACAAAGGTCAACCAAGCCAAAAAAAAAAAAACATTTGTAAACATAACCTTGTTTTAACTCAGAGTTCTCTATATCTTGTCACTAATTGCTTGTGGCTTCCTGCAACAGCCAAAGTTTAACAATAGGTCTTTCCAAGACATTTGTCTTTGTCTGCATACTTATCCTTTTTTGTCCAAGAAAGTTTCCAAAACTCTGCCTAGAAGCCAAGATCCACATGGAGCACCAGAATCCATCACAACATGGATGTGTCCTGGTAAGAAGTTTCTCCTTTTCTGATTCCATCTCTGGCATTCTTGCAGCAGGGGGAGGTACTCCTGTACCCATCTTTTCCAAAAACAGATTCGCAATGTTCTGGACTTGTCTTCATCTTCTCTTCACATATACATCCTCCTTGTCACACAGTCCGGGTGACATGACTGGTTTCCCTTTCATCAGAAGAATGTGGTTAGGAGTGAGAGGCTCGAGGCCATTGGGATCATCTGAGAGCTTGGTGAGGGGTGACCATTCAATATAGACTCAACCTCACACAAGACTGTATGAAGACCATGATCATCCAGGGTTTGCAGTTGTAGCACAGAGATGAGACCTTTCCACACCACTCGGATTGAATGTTCCCAGACACCACCATAGTGTGATGCTGAAGGTGGCTTAAAGCCCAACTGGATGCCATCCTTCAACAGAACTCCATGTATCCGGTTGTGATTTAATGATGAAAGTGCCTTCCTCAGCTCTTTCTCTGCTCCCACAAAATTGGTTCCATTACCTGAATGCATCCTGGACACTTGTCCTATTTGACTACTAAACCTTCGAACAGCATTAATACATGCGTCAGTGTTCAAGGATGGAGCTACTTCCAGATGCATGGCTCTGCTTGCCTCAATATGAGTATAGAGATGTGTTGATCTTTTGACAGAATGAGTGGATGCTCAGTCTCTTTTGACAAAGGAGCCTTGCTCAATCGTCCTCCTGCTCTCAGAAATCCATCCTGCAGACATGGATCAAGCTTATACACAGAACTGTCTCTTGACATAGATTTTCCAGCTGACAGGGCAGCGATTTCTTTCTTGAACCTCTTTTGTTGACTGTAGTGAATGCCAATTTCAGCATTCAAGAGATCTTCATCTGACAACATCTGACCTTCAAGGGCCCTTTTGGCCCTGTCCATCTCCACTGACACATTGAGGGAGATCCAACTCTGCTCTCAACACCTGATCTACCCACACAGCCAGAACAGCCTCCACAAGCTCCAGACTGTTAATGGTTATTGGTTTTAGAGAGGTGAACATTGCTTTATCCAGCAGGAAAGAAACATGGGCCCTGTTGCTGTTTTCAATCCTGAGGTAAGAGATAGTACCAAATCCCTGTTGACTAGCATCACAGAAGTTGTGCAGCTAGGCCATAATGGGCTGCCCAAAGTCTTTGGGCTGAATGCTTCTTCCAACTTTGAAATGCGTCTGTGTAGATTCTCATTCATCCAGGTCATGGTCATCTTGAAGATTCAAAAACAAGGCAACTGGACTGTGTTGAGTTAACTTTGAAATGCTGCCAACTTTTTCAGGTCTTCCAGTCATCTTGTCCACTGCTGGCTGACATCTGCAGATATGTTGTCATCCATCCAAAACCTCACCGACAGAGCTCTTGCAACATGACTTTGGCTGGGAGCGTTACTGAGGCAAGAAAACCCAGAGGATCATAAACCGAGCTGATTATGGACAACATTCCTCGACCGCTCTGTGTGGTTGTTCTTTCATTGTTAATTTGAATTTGAATGTGTCTGACTCCACACACCACTGTAGCCCAAGAGCTCGTTCAACTGGACTTGTCTCTATCCAGATCCAGTTATTTCCAATCATTCTCTCTGTGCTCCTTCTCAGTGGTTTGCAGTACTGCCCGGCTATTACTGATCCATTTCATCACAGTGAAGCCTCCCTTTTTGCAGATTTCAGTGAGAGCTTGAACCATGGCAACTGCCTCCTCTTCTGAGAGCAAGCTCTTCAAACAGTCATCAGCATAAAAGAATCTTCTGACTGTTTGCACAACCTCTGGTGAGATGTGAGCTCGATTGTCCTCTGCAGTTCTCCTGCGTACATAACCTGCACAACTTGGACAAGAAACAGCCCCAAACAAAAAAACTGTCATTCAAAATTCCTCAATCTTTTGGCTCACGTTGCCCTCAGGCCACCACAAGGAGCACAGGAAGTCTTTGTCTTCTTCAGCCACTTTAACTTGATCAACATAGCTTTAATGTCTCCCATAAATGCCACTGGCTCCTGTCTGAATCTGGTGAGAACTCCTAACAACAAACTAGTGAGGTTTGGGCCTTGTAGCAGCTGGCTGTTGAGTGAAGTTCTCGTAAACTCAGCTGAACAGTCAAACACAACATGCAATGTACCCTTTTTGGGATTGCGTACACCATGATGGGGTATATTACAGAGCTTTCCATTTCACCTTGGGGCACTATCTCCACATAGCCATTCTCAATGACATCAGTGAAGAAGCTGGTATATTCCTTGTGGAATAGTTCATCTTTCCTGAACTTCCCCTTTAATCCCAGCAGCCTTTGCTTAACCATGGAGAGGTGATAAGGAAGTGTGAGCTGGTTCTTTCTGAAGGGCATTTTCAGGCTATCATGTCCATCTTGCAGCTGTGTTGACTCAGCCATTATCTTGAGGAACCTGACGTCTCTTCTCAACACTCCTTTGTCCTCTGAAATTCTTTCGTTGAAGTCATGACTGTACTGGTTGCTCAATATTTCCTCCAGCTTACAGACAGAAATCCTATTGACAGCAGCCACTGAGAACCCTGTTTTAGGCCTGCTGCTCTCTCCATCTTGATGTAGACCATTAACTATCCAACCCAGTACAGTACTTTTTGCGTATGGGCCATCTTCTTTGCTGTTGATTACCTCCCATAGTTCCAATACCTTGGTCCCAATCAACAGGTCAACGTTAGCATCAATGCAGGGGATCTGTATATCAGAGAAATATGGTCACTTCTGCAATTCTTCCTATATGACCGTGTTACTGGTGGTTTCGGGCATTTCATTTTGTGTCAGGACTTCTGGGAGACTATAGAAGCTGTTGCTGCCAAGACCAGTCACCTCCAAACCATTCAGGGTAGTCGTAACAACATTCTCCTGTCCCATAGTATGCAAAAGAAAACTGGTTTTCCTACCAGCAATGTTCAGCCTTTGCATAAGATTTTCTGAGCAGAAGGTAGCTGTATTTCCAGGATCCAGGAACCAGGAATGCATAGGTCTGCAATATTTGGCTTCCCATGATGGATTTGACCTGAATTGGCACAATAGACAAAATGCTATCCTCTTTTCCAGCCCCTGTATGACCTCAAGTTTCTGAGTTTTTATTCTTCATTCCTTGCAAATGAGAATTAATTCCATCTGAAGGTGCTTGGGACTTACTTCAACATTCTGAGACAGCTTGAAAAACTGCTATCTTTGCAGTGGATGCAGCTATTTCAGCATCAATCTCAAGCTGCTCCCTTGTCTTCTCAGCTGCTCTTCTTGGGCCTCCAGATTGTGGCAACTCGAGGGTGAAATAGGGCAGATTTTAATTTGGTTTGAGGAGATAATTTGTCTTATAATTTAATTTAATTTTGTCTTATATTATTTTTAAGAAACTAACAACGCCACTTGGGGAATTTCGCCCAAAGAATTAGTTAGAAGATCTACTTTAAGGCACTCAGGCTCGTTTACCCTTTAAAGAGCAGGAGACGTGGTTTAAAAGTTACAAAAAATTCACTTTATTTAAACACAATGACAATCAAAAAAAATGCCACACACACACACAAGGGAGGGGAGACCTTTTTCAGGAGCTGAAGCTTACCAACGGCGCAAGGGTCGAGGAACAGGGTTGGGGGGATCCCAGGGTAAAAAGCACCCCAATCACACATGGCAATCACACAAACACTCACACGGTGAAAAAACTAAGGACCAGGGTTACACAGCACACAGTAAGAGGGAACCACCACCAGGACACCAGGGACCACCACCATCGGCTCTCAGCAACTGAAAAGGACAAAAGGGGATTAGTGGGTTACATTCAAAAGAAAACAACTAAAATACAAACCCAAACTAATAGCAAATTATACTTAGCAATATGGGTGGCAGCCACCAATTAACTTGATAAATCAAAACATATGCTGCCAAACCAACCAAACCCTTGGGTAAACCAAAGAGAATAAACCAAGACCTGTACTTGAATAACGAAATATTTCTTAACTAATCAAGAACATACAAATTAAACATAAGAAAAAAATAGTTATCCAATTAAAGAGGGAAAAAAATTAAGGTTTAAGAGCTATGAAATAATTCAAATGTAATTCATGGAAACAAACTTAACCCAAAAAATGTTCCCCATAAACTCAAAGCAAGCAAAGCAAACTACGAATGTAAGCAACATGTATAAAGGAAATGAAATTAGAAAACCCAAGGGGGGAAAAAAAACAAAAAGAGGAGGAATAAATGAACTAAGAAGTAAAGTAACCCCACAGTTAATTAAGTCACTCATTAAAACCAGTCCTTTAAATACAGGCTGATAAAAAGTCGGCACACATGTTAAATGACTAAGACGGTCCGTTCCAGCCTGCCATGCTCACAGTTTATTCCTTGCTCACATCCCTCTGTGCAGCGAGGGGCGTTACAGCTGCAGAAGGGCAGAGACAGGAAGCCACAGACACAGAAGCAGGATAGTCGCAGCGAGGTGGCTAAAGCAGGCAGCGAAGAGAAGCAGCACAGACCGAGACAAAGCAGAAGCGGAGCAGCGTCAAAGCTGAGATTTCCTTACATTAATTTTAGCGCCACTGGAGTTCCCCAGGGGGACACCCAGCCCACACAGCACCTGTCACAATTAAAATTAACTCTTATTAATTTAGAGGAGCATAGGATGAGAGTACAGACTTGTCGTAAGGGATACATACTGATCAGGCCACGTGAGAGACCATCCATGAGGGAGAGGAGCGAGAGGAGCACAGCTTAAACTTGCCAGTAACGACAGCGATCTTTGCATGGCACCGGTCGTGAGAGCGAGCAACCAATAACCTCGCATCTAATACCAAGCTGAATTACAGGCAGATCAGCATGATAATTGACCATTTGACATTGTTAGCAGCCACTGCTAACTTACCTGCATCGGTAACAGCGTGAGGAGAGAGGCGACCCGAAGTGATAGGATAGGCCAGGGCAAGAGGGAGAGGGAGGCTGCCACTACTCTCTTTTATAGAGTGCCCCCGTCAGGTCATTGGCTGACAGGGACCCCAAGTAAGCAGGCAAACACAACTCAAATGAAGCTGTGGTTTTGCCACTACATGTGCTTTTTTGTTGAAAATGTCTACTGACATTTGATATACTGCCAGCCACATCTGATTTACCATCCATACTGTCGTTATTTATAGTTCAGACCGCAACGGACATCCATAATAAAAGCAATGAGGAAAAGTTCAGTTTTATGGTGTGTTCATTAGTGTAACTTAGCAACCAAATACATTTTACACTTGCAAAGTTGTGTGCACACTTTTAAGGCAATAAAGTTCGTACCGCTACTCATACCTCACAAGCGGTGGGCACCATGATATCACAATCTTGGTGAATGAATCAGCTGATGAACAGTGTGTCTCCAGGGAAACGGTTGTAAACATCCTCCATGCGGTCAAACAACTGAAGCTGAGTTTTTTGACTTAAATGTAGTGACTTTATTTCAGCAACACAAAAAACCTAAACCACAGTGATGGATATCTACTAACTGACACATCATCGTGGCAGCTCCATGTAGTGAATCAAACATCCGCGGACCTGTGATTAAGACCTGTTTATTTACACTAGCTGACCGTGCACCAATACAGCCTTAACAGTCTACAACACTTATACCATTAACTCATATGTAAAACAAACAAAAGGCTTAAAGTTTAGCCATTAAACAGCAGTCATAAAACTGTGTGCTTCTCCCGGTAAGCAGCACACCTGCAGAGTAACTGCCTCTTCTTCTATTGATGCATTTCCATATGCTGTTGTCCAATACGCCACCTACTGCGGCAACCCGGGAGTGACTTTGACACACACACAGATACAAATGGCTCTAACACAGCCTATGGTGTGTCTCAAGAATTTGTACAGTTATAACTGATTACTAAACATCAACTCATGATTGAGTTTTTACTTTATTCATGTGCATTCATTTAGGAATAAAGCCTGAAATGCTGTTTTCAACTGTTTCAGGATTTGTAGGTTAAAGGATGGACAGAGGTGAAAAATAAAATTTACTTCAGTGTTATTTTAGTCCGAAGTTTACCTAACCTGTCAAGTTTGACAATATTTCTTTCCATTTATGAAATGAATCACATTCTTGAACAAACTCTTCATGGAATACATACTGTATTTCCAGAGTAAAATGGTTGTCAGTGGAGTTTTCAGAGGCATGATGAACAATACAACCATCTCATTCCGCCCATCTGTTTGTGTTTGGGTAAACAAAAAAAAATTACAGACTACCTGTTGTCTCACACTGACATCATCATTTCTTCCCTGCCATCCAAATGATGATCACCACCAGCTTTTCTTCTGTGCTCATCTGCTTGTGTGCTGTGGTAAGCTAACATCATACAAATGTTTATATTCATAATCAGCTAACACAGTCTTTACTCAAAAAGTCCCTCTTACTCTCTAAAACGTCCTTTATGGTGTAATGATTGTCTGACTCGAACACAGACAATTCAAAGCCAGCGTGATGTCAGCCCTGGAGTTTCTAAAGATAGCTTTGAAAACTGATCTGCTGCATCTGTTTCAAACTACCTTCAGATCAACCTGACAACAGAAAAAGGCTAAGCTAAGGTGGGACTTAAGGCCCTCTGAGAAGTAAGAAACCAGTATTGTTAATCCTAAAGCCCCAAAGCAAATCTAGATTTATTTGTAGAAGGACACTGTTATTTATTGCTAAATAATGCAGAGAGTCTGGAGACCTTTAATAAAGTTCAGGAAAATCTGTGGGAGCTAAAGCTAATGTTGTTTACAGACTCAAAGATGAAGTCTTTGACCCGCCCTCTGTTATTATGTCTAAGGTTATATGCGTTAGTCTGCATCTTATAAATGCTCTGGACCCTAAACTGGAGGTGCTCCCTATTCTGATTGAGCCAAATAACTCCCAAGACCAGGGGCCATAATTTCCTGGCACAACTCAGGGTGGCGCAGCCGCCTTGCGCAGCCAATTTGGCAATTTGGTAGACCGGCTGCGGCGAGATGGGTGTGACGGCACACCAGGGGAAAGTGTCTACAGATTCAGCTTGGCGCAGTGACAATTTCGTGCCAAAAAAATGCGTGGAAGGTGCGCTGAAAGCTTGCCAGCTCCAACCTGGTCTATTCTCAGGCGAAGCGCACCCGGGGCAGTGGTAATTTGGCTGACAGGCGCAGAGTGCGCACACCTCACCAAAACCTCACAGGCAGGTATCCAGAGTGTCAGGCACATTTCAATGCAATAAACAATCACAGCAACCACTATTTAATGTAACCGTCTGAACCAGCACATACATTTGTATCTATATTAATTATCCCATCACATCTGATGTCAGATCAGAGATGTTTGTCATAATGGAAACTCAACCTGACGGCAGCTGGAAGAGTGACACAAACTAACGAGTTCACATCTCTCAGCCAACCACAAACAGCCACATCATCCGATACAGAGTATCCGGCTTCTCTCATCTCATGAAATTCAAAAGAAAAGAAAAAAGAGAGAGACGCTCGCTGAATAAGTCACTCGGTGTCTTAAGGATTTACCTGTGATTGCTCATATTTCTCTGTTTTAATCTTTATTCTTAACGTGATCTAAAAAGATGGAGAACATTATTATTAACATTATTGCAAGGAGGATGAGGAGGAGATATCGGGTTCGGGTCAACGCCTGGTCTACGAAAAGTAGAGCCCCAGGAGTCACCATTGCACCCTGAAATCACTGCGCATAAACAAAATTATCAAGGCAGTACTTAGCCTTCCTCCCCCACTCTGATTTAGTTATATTCAGTTACAGCCTTTTCTCACTGACTCAGTCACAAAATATACTTTTGCTATCTGTCCACCAAGTTTGTCTTGAAATTGCTAACATAAGTTTTGTAAATGCAGCTCCTGCAGCTTGAAACTTTGTGCAAGAAGATATGAGCTTTGGGAAACTGGTCTTTCTAGAAAACAATTGACTCAAAGAGTTAATGGAAGATGCATCAGGTTGGTGATGCTTTAATGAATGCCAATCTGCTCTGTGATGCTTGATTGGTTGTTTCTCTGTTTGGTCTCAGCTAGGACAGCCTTGATTGAGATTTTCGATCTGAATGATTTTTTTTTTTAAATTCCATAACAAAATCAAATGGGCAAGATATGGAAAAAACTGCCCTCCATACAGTAATCCATCATAAATACATGAATTATTACAACCAACGGCAGACTGTAAACATGTTTCTTCAGTAAAAATTGACATTCTAATATGTAAATGTGAGTCCTGGCGCTCCTGGACAATCAAAACTGCAGTTTTTGGCAATTGCAGTCCCTTCACTGTTCAACACTGGAGTTTCCCATGTGGCTTCAAATGCTAAAAGAATGGAGATGGACAGAAATGAAGCTTGAATGAGCCTTTAGTCTTTCCTCTCCACTTTGTAAGATCTGGGTTTGACTGAAATAGTTAAAGGTCCAGTAATATTCTCACTAATGTGGTGATTAGATGTTTTTACACCATCTGAATGTACTGATTGTCCCCTTTGTCTCCTCTGTCCTCTCTGTGTTCAGTGTGAAATACCGGAGGGTCTAAGCTCCTGACACACTGACCTCTGGAGAGGAGAAGGTCTAATTTAGACTTCTGCTTTCACCCTGGTGACTGCCTACCACCCAAACACACATACAGACAGCCAGTGGACTGTGAAGTCTGGATTGTGAACTGTGGAGGGGGGTCCGTCACATGAACAAAAAGTTTCAGTATATACACCTCAGCAGACTCAATCTCTTTCCTTAAAAGGTGCAACTGCTGTCCTCTGAATAAAGCCATACATCCACCTTGGTATGTTCAGGAGGTAAAAATGAAGCCAGCTTTGGTCATCACATTCTCTCACTGTCTCCTCCTAAGGGAGGAGTCCATTTTAATTTGATTAAAGATTGAAGTTAGGCATAATTAATGGCATGGCTGCTTTGACCACAGATCAGTGTGTTGTTACTGTCAGGAGGGTTTGGACTCAGCCAGGCCTGTTGTCAGGCCTGTTGTCAGGATGACCTGAACCTAGTTCTGATATCATGTCCATGATGATATCATGGACATGATATCATCTGTAGGTTGGGCTACCAAGACCTCCTTTTACAGTGTTTCTCAGATGGGGTTCCACTGTCAAGGGGCCTGTAGTAACACCACAAATCTGGTCAGGGGGTGGCCAAATTGGTGGGCTGGGCACCCTTGAATTTTGATTACCCACCTTCCTAAATGGTGATTGGCTATTCACCCTTTCTGAGATAGTATTTATGCTAAAATGAATGGGGGCTTTGTTTGACCAGACTGTTACCAGCGGTGTTTTTGACCCAAGTTGTTTGACAATAGAGATGAAACTACAAAATTTAAAAAAATATTTTATTTATTTATTTATTTATTTACTTATTTAGATAGGACAATACACATCAATGAACATAGGCATGTAAATGTGCCAGATTATAGCCACATGCTAATTTCCATCCATAGTCCCCGGCAGGTTGATGTAATGCATTTGTACAGTTATGTACAATCTTAAAATACATAAAGTCCATGAAACAATGATAACAGGTAGCAGCAAGAAGACGGATAAGCAAAACATGAAATTTACATTGAATTACAGGACAAACATACAACATCACAAAACATATGCTCAAGACGAACCATAATAAAGAGACCCTCAGGGTTAAAGTGTGTGAGCTGTTTAATGTGCAAAGTGCAGTGTTTAAAGTGCTTAAGTGCTGGTATATTGCACACTATAATAAAAGTGCTAATGTATGATGCAAACTTGTCCACGCCAGTTGTACTGCACAGGTTGTGCAAAGGCAGACCAGTTTATGCACAATATTGCACATGGTTAGCATACACAACCATGTATGCTAACCATACAGAGGTAATTCTGAACGCACGTAAAGATTAAAGATGACATATGTTATACTGTTTACTACAGAGTACTTTAGGTCAAAGTTATCAAGGACCTTTGCTTTGAAACCATTAAATTTTTTTTTTTATACAATCACAAAAAGTAACACCTGTTGTGTTCCCGGTCAAAAGTGACCATGAATATTTCAGTTGTTTACAAAGGAAATCATCCCTAAACTGCACTTGACTTTGTCACAATATTCCAAGATCAATGTCTTCATACATTAACATACAACTAATAAGGACAAGGACATAAAAAACAAGAAAGCCCTCTGTTGATCATCATGTTGATATCATTATTAGTTAGACAGTTATTGAGTAAAAATGACTGTTCCCTAATGTTGGTTATCTAGATCACCAAAAAAAATCTCATCATTTTTAAGTTGAGCCATTACCAATATCTCCAGAAAATTTCAGCAAAACCCATCCAGTAAGTTTTTTTTGTGTAATCTTGCAAACAAACAAACAAACAAACTAACAAACAAACATACGCTGGTGAAAAAATAACCTCTTTGGCGGAGGTAAAAATCAGACTTCAAAATGTGGTGGAGTGTTGACTCACACTTCAGTAGCGTTTTTTCTCATGCACATGTTGGACAGTATGTGCAGGTTGTTGCATGTTATGCTTGTTTTGACATCTCTTGGTGAACACGGACTGAACCTCTTCCTCATATCACCTCTCTTGCTTGTAGCAAGTAATCTTGATACAAGCAAGAGAAATGCTCCACCCACTTGAACCCAAACTTTGTTGATTGCTGCCAGTTTGTCTTGTTGACGATGGCCTGGTCTTGTGTTCTGCTTGTCAAAACGAATCACCAATGACAACATGAGGAATTTTTGGAGGGACATGGTGGCCAGAAAAAGTTTTTCATTTTTGGGTACACACAAACCAAAATCAAAAGACCAATGTATGCACTGATGTCTGGGTTTGCAACTTCCAATTGTCTTTTTAAATTTGTTTCCCCTCTGAGTTGGTGATGTTTACCACAGTGGTTACAATGACATCTTGCTCCTCAAATCCACCCTCACTGTCTTTTTCCTGGCCCCTCCCCTCCTCATCGTTGTGGTGTCTATCATGTATGTAATCAAGAACCTCACTTACGGTATATCGACCTACCATGGTGCAGCCACCCAATGAACTGTGAGCAAAGCCTCAGAAGTATTATATACCTGACTTACAAGAAAAGTTCAGTGTTATGAACAATGTTGCAATTTTCTGTGAGAACTGTCAACACAGATGTTGGACCAGGGTGTGTGCATGTGTGTGTGTGTGTGTGTGTGTGTGCACACGTATGTGTGCATATGTGCTTGAGTGCATGCATGTGTGTGTCCATCTGACTAATGAGAACATACTTGAGCTCAGTTTTTACACCAATTGTTGTCTGCCTCATTCATTTCTATGACCAGTCATTTTTGACTGGGAACATTAAGAGTGTACAAAAGCTGAATAAACGTAAAAAAAAAAAAAAAATAAATAAATACAATTTATTTTGTGTGTTCAAATCCTCTTTTAAGACAAAGTCATGGGATCTCAGGTAAATCTGAACAAATTAACTACAATTTTCAGAGAAAAAACTTTGAAATTGGTCAAATTTGACTGGAACACAACATAAGGGTGAAACCAAACTGAATACATCCCTTCTTCTCCAAACTGACAGTTAACTGTTCTGTTGACCTCTGGCTGTACTTTCTTGCATGCTACTGTCAAGAAAAACAAAGAAGAAGAATCCGAGGAAACTACCTCAAAGTTGTCACTCTCTTAAAGGTGGGATTCCCCACCTACCAGGCTGCAGACAGGACCAGACCTCAGATCATTTGGTTGTAGAGGAACAAAAAGAACTGATTTGATTGCTTGTTATTGAATAACTAAGATGATTTTCTTTTTTAATTAAAAAGAATGACCAGATCCTTGCATTTCCGCATGTGTACTTTGACTGCACAGATTTTACACTCAGGCTGTCCTGTCACTAATATGATCAGCAAAAAGTACATCCAGAGATAAATTCCCTGCTACGTATATGCTGTTGTCATGCAGTCATGCATCTGTGCTCTGTTGTATAGTTATTTGACATTATGATGTGTACATGGAGGACATTCCAGGGACACAAGAGCGCTCCTCTTCCTCCTCTTCTTCTAGTATGAATGGGGAGGATTCAGTGGTAATAAATGATAAGACACCAATCAATAATCAAGAGAACATCAGATCAGCTGATGACTGATGGGTAAAGCACACAGTATCACCATCATATGAGAGCCATTTGATGGTGACACTTTCCTCCACACACATAAGGTGTAGGGTTTAATAGCTCCTGTGTCAGTTTGTGACCTTCAGCAGACATTGTTATAAGCTGATAAAAACAGAGTGAGTCCTCAAGAAACACGCCCATGGCTCCCTCTGACCCTGTGTCATCATTAATTGGACTATGAACAACAGGTGGGTTTGTTTGTCATGACATTAGAGGGTTTGGGTTTTGGACCACTGCTTTGAAGGGCAAAATGGAGGTATGTTAACACTGCTGGGAAATCATCACCTAATTACAGATTTATAGCTGCAGCAATCCTGAATACCTCTCCAAAGCTATTCAATTTAATCTCATCAAAACATAGAGCAAGAAAAACCGGATAAAACTTTCATTCCTCTGTCTAATTATTTAATAAAGTTTGACAATTCTTTCCACAAAATGCGGCAGTTTTGTTAAACTGTCACAGATGGCGTTGGCTTGGCATGTTGTGTGGTCCTTCTCATCCTGTAGACCCTGAGGAGTTTTATGGTTTGGTTTTATGAGCAGAGAAGAACATGATCCTTGTTGTTTGGTATTAGGTGTATTAGGTGGGATTGGGTGGTTCTTGTTAAATGCAGCTCCCTGCTGTTTTAAAAAGTCGTCACTCCTGTCTCTTACTCCTTGACTTACGTGAGACATTTGATTTTTTCTGAAAATTTCAAGATAGTTTCCGGATGGTTGGTGCTGAAATCTTCTAGAATGTGTTGCTTCCACAATGCCAGTATATTCTTTGTGGCAAGAAGTGAGAAGTGTGTCACAGTAGGCATGAACTGATGTAACAAGAAAAATGTGCCGACAAAGAGCACCAGAGCCACTGCAGCACTGCAACGTTTTGTGTTAAAGGGATAGTACAGGATTTTTTAGGTGGAATTGTATGTACATGGTACTTGTCAGAACGTTAGCCACACACACATCTACATATGTATATATATATATATATATATAATTGACTGTATTCTTGTCCAATCAGGAGGCTGGATGTGGGATATCCAGGCTGTCAGTTGATGGGACCAACAAGAGAACCAGAAAGAGAAGTTCACGCCAACCAGAGTGTAACCATTCTACATGCCAAGGTTGCCCAGAAATCTTACGGCAATGAGAAAAGGTTAAATTAGACTCATTTTTTTCTTATTCATACATTAGACAACAAAAACTTTAAAGCAAAATTAAATCCTTATTTTCTGGTCTTTACAGGAGCTAAGTTTCTGTCTTTTATTAAACAGTTTGAACTTTGTGTGTATTTTGGATGCTGAAACAGCAGGAGAGTTAAATCTCTGATTTGTTTAGAGCTTTAGGGCAAAAATTACACCTTGTTTAAAAGATGACTATACCAAATAGCTTGTGCTTCCATACATGAGTGTGCAGTGTGGAACCATCCACAGGTTTTTCTGTCCTCCTCCCTGTGTTTACATCAGTGGTCATGGATGGAGAGTCATGCAGGACCATCTCAAAGGTGAAATCACTTTTATTGTTTTTATAAGGGAACACATTGAATCAATGTTTAAGTTTTTAACTTTCCCCACTCTTTTCTCCGTGTCATTGGGGTTTTTTGTCTTGTTTTTCTTTGTTTCCAGCGTCAGGTTATGGAGACACTTCGATACGACTGTGTGGTTACATGTGTCTGGACAGCTGCAGTCAGTCTCAGGCCGACACTTTCAAACTGGTTTTTGATGGGCAGCCAAACTCCAGGGTGAGCAAGAAACATGAGTTTGTCTGATCTTTAACCAAGAACAATTGTCTGCTTTGTTCTGTTTCCTTGCCAGTCAAATTCCTTCAATTACAATATGCAGAAATTCATCTGGAATTTTCTGGTAGCCTGAGCTAGGCTATCCCTTGTTTCCTCTTCCAAACAGCAGGTGTTCAGAAATACATCATTTTGGTGCAGTTATAAGTTAATATCTGGGTCAGAGACAAAACAAATTTAAAACATGAGACCATCAGAACAATGTTTTAAAGTGAACTGGGCTACACACTAGATCGGGGCATCCAAACTTTTGGGGGGGGGGGGGGGGGCATTGAATTTATCACACATCCTTTAAGATACCTTTTAATCTGTCTTGACCGCTAGTGAGATTCCACTTCTGTGGAAATCTGCTCCATCCTTCCTGGTTGAAAGGGGGAGACCCCACCCTGCTGAACAATTACAGGCCCATCTCTAAACTGTGTGTTTTAGCCATATCTAATCATATTTTAGCAGAATATCAGTCAGGGAAAAAAACACAGCACAACCACAGCTGCTCTAAAAGTGGTCAGTGATTTGTTAAGTGTTTGGATCTTAAGAAACATTGTGCAGCTCTTTTTATTTATCTTTCAAAGGCCTTCGATACTGTTGACCATGTCATTCTGAAAAAAAAACTTCACAGTATGCTCTTTCAGAACAATCAGTCAGTTGGTTAGGTAATTATTTATCAAACAGGTCACAATGTGTTCAAGCTGAAAGCTTGACCTCTGGATATCTTAAGGTCCATAATGGTGTACTACAGGGTTCAGTCTTGGGACCACTTTTCTTTACTCAGTATCTTTTCTTTACTCAGTATCTGTCATAATGTCCCTAATGCTAATTTCATTTAGCAGGCTGAAGTTGGTTTTGAATTCTGACGAAGCAAAGCTGATGATGTCCACAAACTCAAAAAAGAGGTCACAGAACCTGTGAATTGTTACAGCTCAGGGTCATGTGATTAAATCTGTTTCTTCTCATTTATACCTTGGGTTCATAATTGATGATACTGCCTTTAGCATTATATTGAACAACTTGTAAAGAAGTTAAAACAGCATCTTAGCTTGAATTATAGAAATAAGTCTTGTTTTTCTTTTGCCACAAAACAGTATCTCCTATCTACAGTCTTCGTTCTGTGACTGAGTCACAAAATTTACTTTTGCTATCCGTCCACAAAGTTCGCCGTGAAATGGGCAAAAGAAGTTTCAGATCTGCTGCTCCTGCAGACTGGAATCTGCTGCAGAACAAACTGCAAATCTTAGGGCGCTGGTCTCTTTACATCTTTTCTAGCTGGTTAAAGGCTTTGGAGGAAGATGAAGCAGTCTCCAACGGATGATTTTCTGCTCTGTGACTCTGAATTGATTGGCTGATATGTATTTGTCCATGTTTGTAAGTGTTTCACGCCTGTGACTTTGTCAATGTGCTGCTGCCTGTCTCAGCCAGGAAACATTGTAAACAAGATTTTAATCCCAATGAGATCCTTCTGGTTAAAAAAAGTGTATTATTATTATGATTATGATTATTGTTTTGAAGGTTAACTGTTGCAAGTCAGCTACGTTTTATTGTATCAACAAAAAACTGTCTGTGCTTATTTACACCGAGTGCTAAACACTGTCCACTTAGTAATAGTAGTCTAAAATGCAGGAATTCCTAGTAGTAGCTTGGAGTAGCATTTCTGGACTATGACAGTGTCCTCTCCAGTTGATGATCGGAGAAATCATCTCCATGAAGCTCGATGGCCATTGCTATGACCAAACAGTATTTGCCATAAAACAGGAAGTGCTTTTTTGACAGACTAAGAATACGTGGATTTTCACAATACTTGGTAGACATACTCCCAGTTAGGTAAAGCATTCTGGGATCCCTTGCAAAGCATTCCGAGATCCTTTGCAGCTCAAACCAGGAAGGCCACTTTCACAGCCTTTATCCCTTATTATGTGTAATTTATCCATAAAAATAAAAGGTTGCTGTAATGTTTTGTAAATAGACTGTATGAGAGCAGATTTTGTTGAAAAGTGTCTCAACTTGGAAATTGGAGGGCTGGACTTATGCCAAATGTAAGAGAAAAATGCTGCTCTATCAAAAAGTATGTACTGAGATAGGGGAACGAATGGGGCTTCTCCATGACATGGAATCAGCTCAACTCCACTTGGTTGTTTTGGGATCTGCCCAGCACCTGACACAGTTTTTCCTTTAACCTCCATCGGGGTTCCAGCCAGGCTGAGTCAAGTCTAAAATATGATAAGGAGACACTGCTGACCTACAAAATGGTCAATGGACTGCCACTAGCCTGAGATATCAAACACAGATGGAATGTTGTCGGCTCTGGGAGACTGTATGACTCCCCAAACTTTCCTCTGCTTCAGATTGTTTGATGTCTTGCTGTCTGCAGCCGTATTTGGTCCAAAATTCATCTCCTCACTGTGACAAAAAGCAACATAGCTCTATCACCTCTGTTTCCTTCTCTGTTGTTGTTGTGAGGATGCAACAATAGGTCATTACTTCACATGCTGCAATGAGCCCACCTACCTTAAAAGTGCTCTGACGATGTCCATCGGGTGGATCCAAATGGTTTAGGGTGAAGCTGAGTGGAACAGATAGGACCATAAAAGCATATACAGTAGTAGTTCATGCTCCATCACTTAGTATCCTAGAAGATCAGCGGTAGTTGGAGTAAACAGTCTTCATGAGTTTCTGTTCGGAGCATTCTTTTTAACAGTGCCATAAAATCCTGCAGCTGCTGGATGGTGTTATCCTCCTTACCCAGAAACAGTTTGAACACTGTTGGTCCTGTGTGGGATGCTTGCGTGTCATCCATAACATTGGGAGCAAAACTAAAAGCAGATTACAGTGAACACAGAGTGCTAACCTGGAGGTCCAATCCCCTTCATCTGAGGAGGAATGGAGGATACAATAAGGAAGGCTGAAGAAAATTAGAAGAAAGACTTTTGATTTTTTTTTTTGTGCTACTTACTCATATATATGTGTTGTTTGTTGAACGCTAACATTACCTCCAGTATTTCCTTAAGTTTCAAAGACAAAGAGAGTCTTCATTTTTCAGTTGATATTGGCTTTTTAATTGTGAGGCTTGGTTTTTTTAGCGTCGTAGCAAGACCTGCTTTACCACTGCCATTCTGTTTTCTGTCTCAGTCATATTTTGTGCCGCCTACCTGAACCATCTTTATTCTCCCCCTGGTGCTCGTGCTCATATAGCACCATCCCCCATTTACAGCATTTCTGCTTCACAGATAAGTTTCACATTTTACGCCTCTGAGTTGATCTGAAACTCTTGTCTACAACATTTTTCAAAGTGTCTTGTTGAATTTTCAGTCAGAACTGGGGTGTTTAGTCAGTGCAGCAGCTGCAGATGAGTGATGGATCTTTGTCTCCATCCTGTTGTGTCTGAACAACACACTGCTCCGTGTTTAACCCACCTCTGTTGACTGGACAAACAGTGGTGTCTGACAGAGGAACCACTCTGCTGAAAACATCCTGTGTGTTCATGGGCCTCTTCATTTATTAGCTGACGGAGGAACAGCATGCTTTATATGTGTTTCAGTCCTCTGGGAACAGCGAAATGACAGTAAGAAAAATTTGTGTTTCAGGATAATAGTAACAAGTCAAAATACAAAGAATCTCCCACCTTCTTTTCACAACATGAATCCAAATTCTTTTAAGCGGGTCAGTTTACCCTTCTGTTGTGTTAATGCTCTGTTTACTCTCCTTTTCTCAGGGGTCATAAAACACTCGTCTTCTGTGCACTGCAGAAATATAGCAGCTAAACAGAATTTGAAATTTAAAACTTTCCTTTTCTGTCATGACAAACTCTGTGGATATCTGTATTTTACTGACCGAAAAATATCACCAAGGAGCACTTGTATTTTTTAGTTTTTTTTTTATCGTCACACTTTTACTGTGACTGAAACTATCATCAGTATTGCTGGAATAACTACATGTTTAAACCTGGATACTACATATTGTTGCTGTCTGGCCAAAACCTTTTTTTTTTTCATAAAACTGAAGAGTAGCTGTTTTAGAGTAAAGAGGTTTGTGCCCAACAGCAATGATATTCTAATACAGTATACTTTGGAATTTAGCCTTTAAATATCAATCAATCAATCAATCAATCTTTTCTTGTATAGCGCCAATTCATCACAAGTGTTATCTCAAGACACTTTACAATGGAGCAGTCTGAAGACAAACTCTTCATTTTGTGGATACCCATATATGCATAGATACATATATACATATATAAAATACACATATACATATAAATACAAATATGTACATCCAACACCCAACATGAATCCATATAGCCAATCAATAATCCCTCCATCATGGTGGCAAGAAAAAACCTTCTGTTAAAGCTGCAGTCGGCAACACTGTTTTAGTATAACTGAGTCAAAATTTTATAATATCCTCCAAGCATGATGTAAGTCAAGTGGTCTGAGACAAGCAATAGTTTCTGCACCTCACCATAGCTCTGTGTTCAGCTTCTAATGAATCAGTAGCGGGACGATGTGCGTCAACCAATCAAAGGTCAGTTCAGACCACTGCGTTCCTATTGGCTGTTCTACTGCACATGCGCGTTCCCGTGCTGCAGTCAGAAGGAGAGAGCAAGTGGCAATGGCGGATGGTGCACCAGGTAAAACAGCTATTCCAGCATTGGCTACAACTGCCTACACGCCCGCGGACGGGGTGGGGGTGGGGTGGGGGGGCAAACGGGTCTGTTGTTCCGGGCCCAGGGTAAAGGGGGGGCCTGAACTGGGCGAGAGGGGCCAGCTGTCCCAGAGCGGAGGGACAGAGCCAGGCTACCTGTGAGAGAGAAGAGGGAGAGAGAGAGAGAGAGAGAGAGGTCACCACGGTGGAGCTGGAGCGGAGGGACAGACTTAATACCGGTGAGAGAGAAGAGGGGGGAGAGAGAGTCACAGTGGAGCAGGAGGGGCCCGCTACCCCGGAGTGGAGGGACAGACTCAGACAGAGCCAGGTTACCGGTAAGTTGAATGCTGCTAACAGTTTAGCTGTTTGCTAACCGTTAGTAAAGAGTACGGTTGAAGATTGACTCAGACATTACTCAAAGTTGTGCTAAGTGGACCGGTGAATTCCAGCTGTAGCTCGATAGCGACTCTGTGTGCGCTGCATGCTGTGTGCGTGTGCTCGTCTGGTAGGAGGGGCTCAGGGCGGAGACGAATGAAACCTAACTCGGATGAGACTGAAAAATCAACTGATTTAAGGCGTTCTACCTACTGCAGCTTTAAGCAGCAGGAAATCCTGAATGTGGATCCCAGTCTCATTATAAACAGCAAATCCACATGATGCTGTGTTGGGTGTGTGGACGAAGGAAGGGAGGTGGATGGAGACAAGTGGACCAAAGTAAGAACTAAAGTTAGTGGGCCAATCATAGACCTGTCTTCATCATATTTGTTTCTACTGAAAACAAATTTATTAGAAGTTAGTCTCTTAAGATGCAACATCTCGTTTTCAGGAGGGTCCTCATGTCTGTATGATTGTGTTGATAATTTTACAGAAGTATAATCATTAATAGTCACACTGAAAATAAGAATTTATGGTACTGAAAAACTAATGGGTGCCCAGACCATAATTGCATCCTTACCATATTTGTCTCAGTTGAGTATAAATTCATTAAAGGTAGGCCTCTTGAGATGTGGCATCTTATTTTCGAGAGGGACCTCATGTCTATATGGTGCTAAGATAGTTACGAAAGATGTATAATCAACCATGGAGACAGAGACCATGCTAATGTCTAAGTTAACAGCTGTAATGATTGTGAACTGGAATGTCGCTAAAGAAATGGCCAAATGTGTGTTATGTCTGTAATTGTAGTTATTGAGGCAGCAGCAGGCAGTCTCCACCAAGGATCCCAGGCCACCTACAAGACCAGAGCCAGAGACGATTACAGGAGCAAACAGAAAGGGGCAGAGGCAGATATGGAGAGAGAGTGTGAGAGAGAGAGGGATAGAGCCCAGTGTGCCAGATCCCCCCGGCAGTCTAAGCCTATTGCATCTTAACTATGTGTCTAAACTATGGACTATGAGCTGGTCCCTAACTGAAGGCTTTATCAAAGAGGAATGTTTTAAGTCTAACCTTAAAGGTAGAGAGGGTGTCTGCCTTCTGAACTGTGTTCGGTAAATGGTTCCAGAGAAGAGGAGCCTGATAACTGAAGGCTCTACCTCCCATACTACTTCTAGAGACTGATGGAACCACGAGCAGGCCAGCATTTTGGGAGCGTAATGTTCTAGAGGGGTTGTACGGCACTACAAGCTCTTTGAGATAAAATGGTGCCTGTCCACTGAGAGCTTTATAGGTGAGAAGAAGAATCCTGAATTCTATTCTATATTTAATGGGAAGCCAATGCAGAGAAGCTAATACAGGAGTAATGTGGTCTCTTCTCCTAGTTCTAGTCAGTACACGTGCTGCAGCATTTTGAACCAGCTGAAGCGTCTTAAGTGACTTACTGGGACAGCCTGAAAGAAGAGAATTACAATAGTCCAGTCTAGAGGTAACAACAGCATGGACTAGCTTTTCAGCATTGCTCTGAGACAGGATAGGCCTGATATTAGTGATGTTATGAAGATGAAAAAAGGCTGTTCTTGAAATTTGTTTTATGTGAGAGTTGAAGGATAAATCCTGATCAAATAGAACCCCAAGATATCTAACAGTTGTGCTTGGTGTCAGGCTAATGCCAACTATTGCAGTTATATCATTAGAGAAGGTTTCTCTAAGGTGTCGAGGGCCCAGCACAATGATCTCTGTCTTGTCTGAGTTAAGGAGAAGAAAATTTCTGGCCATCCAGGCCCTAATGTCCTTTGGACACGCGTCAAGTCTAGATTACTGATTTGTCTCACCTGGCTTCATTGATACATACAGCTGAGTATCATCAGCGTAACAATGAAAATTGACGGAGTATTTCCTCATGATATCACCGAGGGGAGGTATATATATATGGAGAAGAGAATTGGACCTAGCACGAAGCCTTGAGGAACTCCAAAACTTATTTTAGTTTACACAGAGGACTTGTTGTTCACGTGTACAAACTAGTATCTATCAGATAAGTAGGACTTAAACCAATTTAGGGCAGTCCCTGTAATCCCGAGTAATACCTCTAATCTCTGTATAAGAACATCATGATCAATGGTGTCAAAAGCAGCACTAAGATCTAATAAAACAAGTACAAAGAGAAAACCCTCATCTGAAGCTGGGATTAATTACTTTAACTAGAGCAGCCTCTGTGCTGTGATGAGCTCTCAATCCTGACTGAAAGTCCTCAAACAGGCTGTTGTTTTGAAGGAAGTCACATAGCTGATTAGCCACTACTTTCTCCAGGATCTTTGAAGTAAATGGAAGGTTTGATATAGGCCTGTAGTTAGCTAATGTTCCCGAATCGAGGTTAGGTTTTTTAAGGAGAGGTTTGATTACAGCTACTTTAAAAGACTGTGGCATGTAGCCTGTTGATAGAGATATATTTATTGTCTCCTGCAAGGATGGACTAACTAGGGGAAAGACCTCCTTGAACAGCTTAGTTGGGATCGAGTCTAAAAGGCAGGTTGATGGTTTGGAGGAGGAGACAAGAGGATTTAGCTCTTGAGGGCTAATTGTAGAGAAACAGTCTAACTCAAGTCTGACTACATTTAATGGAACGGCAGGTTTGGGTGAAGGCAGGGAGTTGCTAATTTTATCTCTAATTTTAAGAATTTTATTGTTAAAAAAGCTCATAAAGTCCTCACAGCTGAGAGCTAGAGGAATCACAGGCTCAACAGAGCTCTGAATCTGTGTCAGCCTGGCTACAGTGCTGAAAAGGTACCGAGGGTTGTTTTATTTTCCTCAATTAGTGAGGAGTAGTAGGCAGCTTGAGCATGGCATAAGGCTATCATGTAGTTATAATGACTTTTCCGCCAAAGTATACGTGACTCCTCCCTTTTATTGGAGCGCCACATTCTCTCTAATTTACGGATGCTTGTTTAAGTTCACGAGTTTCAGAAGTGAACCAAGGAGCCGTCCTCTGACGTTTAATAGTTTTTTGTCTCAGTGGGGCAATTGAGTCCAAAGTGGATCTTAGTAGACTGGCAGAGTCATCAACAAGCTGATCCAGCTGAGAGGGGCTATAGCTAATATCACAGTTATCAGTTGGCCAATTTATTGAGTTTAAAGCAGCAGGAATGGCCTCCTTAAATTTAGCCACAGCACCATTGGACAGATTTCTACTCTTCACAATTTTGTTACAAAACGCAAAATCCTCTAAGAAGATGTTAAAAGTTACTGAAAAGTGATCAGCTAATAAAGGATTTTCGGGAAAGACTGTTAGGTCACTAATATCAAGCCTTCACAAACAGCCTGAATAAAACCAACTGAGTCTATTATGGACATAAAAGCTGAGCTAAGGCTATCACTTTCTTTGTCAACATGGATATTAACATCACCTACAATGAGTATTTTATCAGAGCTAAGGGCCAAGTTTGATATGAACTCAGAAAATTCTGATAAGACTACAGAATAAGGGCCTGGAGGACGGTAAATTATCACAAATAGGACTAGCTGGCTGGTTTTTGAGTCAGTATGAGATAAATTTAGAACAAGGTTGAGATAAGAAATGATTAAGTAACCAAACACTATCTAGATGTCAGGCCCTTCATTTCCTTCAAACAAGATTGCTTCCAAGATTGAATCTGACATTTTGAAATCAGATCTTCAACTTTTGAAGAGTTGTAGCTGGTTTTTGAGTCAGTTTGAGATAAGTTTAGAACAAGGCTTTCAAAAGAAGTGTAATTGTCCATATCTGATGTTTTGGTGTTTCTACATTTGAGGTTTTTATTTTAATCAGATTTATATGGTTGACACCTCTTTTATTTGTTTTTGTGTTAACATCTGTGTGAGGTTTGGGTCAGGGGACAGACACAGTCTCTATGGAATAATATTCATCACTATCACAACAGTCATAGCAGTTCTCATAGTGATGAACACAACTGTCAGGGTGGCACAACCCGGTGCAGTGGTAATTTGGCTGACAGGCGCACAGTGCGCACACGTCACCAAAATCTCATAGGCAGGTATCCAGAGTGTCAGGCACATTTCAATGCAATAAACAATCACAGCAACCGCTATTTAATGTAACCGTCTGAACTAGCACATACATTTGTATCTATATTAATTGTCCCGTCACATCTGATGTCAGATCAGAGACGTTTGTCATAATGGAAACTCAACCTGACGGCAGCTGGAAGAGTGACACAAGCTAACGAGTTCACATCTCTCAGCCAACCACAAACAGCCACATCATCTGATACGGAGTATCCGGCTTCTCTCATCTCATGAAATTCAAAAGAAAAGAAAAAAGAGAGAGACGCTCGCTGAAAAAATAACTCAGTGTCTTTAGGATTTACCTGTGATTGCCCATATTTCTCTGTTTTAATCTCTATTCTTAACGTGATCTAAAAAGATGGAGTACATTATTGCAAGGAGGATGAGGAGGAGATATCGGGGGGAATATTTCACCAAAGGTTCTGCTATTTGGCGATGACAGACCAGGAATGCAGGTGGATCACAAGCATGATGAATGGATTAGCCTGCTGCTGTGTTTAAATATAATTATCACTTAATTTTGTACTCCTATTTATGAGACAGGAACAGATTACATCTGTTTACAGATTACATCTGTTCCGCGAGGTGGTCCATATGGTGACGGGGTGACGCGCATCGTGGCCTCCAATGCACGGCCTGGTGGCCCCTGCGCTCTCCCAGTTGCTGTAAAAGTGACAGCCGAGGTGAAATTGTCACTGCGCCTTGCCCGCAGCGAATTTAAAGGCGAGGATTGGCGTTCATTTGATTGGTGAAGATAACATTCGGCTGTGTTAAACCCACTCATGCCTTCTCTCCTCCCTCTCTGCTACTGGTGCCAGTGGGAAGGACAGAGGCGTGGGTGCGCCCACCTGCGCTGTGCACGAAACTTGCAAAATGCCCTGGACACACCCCGTTGGCGCGGCGCAGACGCGGCACAGGGCAGGTGCGCCTCGCCAGCGCCTGGTCTACGAAATTAGAGCCCATGGTCTCACCTCTGAGAGGTCATAGGTCAGACTCTGCCATGTTTTAAGATAAGAGAGATGCACCAGCCAAAGTAGGATGGATGCCATCTCTTCCTTTCAGACCAATATTTTTCCCAGAAGGATGTCCAATTATCAATGAATCCCACGTCGTTTGCTGGACACCACCTCGATAGCCAGTGGTTAAATGATGACATGCGGCTATGCATGTCATCACTGGTCAGATTTGGTAAGGGGCCAGAGAAAATTACGGAGTCCGACATTGTTTTAGCAAATGCACTGATTCCACGTCCACTTTAGTCACTTCTGACTGGTGATGTCGGGACTCATTTGTGCCAACGTGGAGGACTATCCTATCAAACTTGCGTTTACTTCTTGCCAGCAACTTTGAATTTGACTCGATGTTGCCCGCTCTGGCCCCTGGGATGCACCTAACTATGCCTGCTGACTTTGCTATCTTCACGTGTCTGACTATAGAGTCACCAATTATCAGAGTTTGTTCCCTGGCAGGCGTCCTGCCGTCACCGAGGGGAGAAAACCTGTTTGAAACGTGAACTGCATGGTGGGGTACCGAGTGGGTCTTCAACTTACGGCTATGCTTGCCACGGACAGTGACCCAGTCATTACAAGCCGGGGGAGAAGCTAAGCTAGCACTGGCGTGGCCCGCACCGGCTACGTCCTGCTGGTTAGCTATGGCTGCATAAGAGGGTTTAGGTTCAAAGGTGCAGAGCTGCTTCTCCAGATCAGTGACCCTCGCCTCCAAAACTAAAAACATGCTACAACTTCAGACATTTACCATTATCACTCAAGGAGGACGAGCAGTAGCTAAACATCTGACACATAGAGCAGGAGAGAACAGGAGAGGAGAAAGAAGCCATACAGAGCAGCTAAATGCTAGGCTAGGCTAAGCTAAGCAAGGAGAAGAAGAGAATCGAACTAAATTACACTGCCTCAGAGAAGGGAGAGTGCTTTTACTAAACCTTATTATGTTCGATTGAACGTTAACCAAACAAAACAAGTTTTTTCAAAGCTTAAATATCAAATAGTAAGCAGTTGTAATTAGCGTTAGCAGAGCAGAGAAAGAGCACACTACAAACTTTGCTACAATGTAAAACAGGAAATGATGAATACGCTTACCAGGAAATACCACTCATCTCCCATTTATTAACCATTGCACGTAGGAGCATAAATAATAACCAATAAAAGGATTACAAAATGAAAACTGTTCTAAAGAAATGTTAGACATTAATACATGGGATCAGGTTAGCGTGTGCATGTATTTGCAATGTGTTTCTTGTGTGTAACACATAGTGTTGGTTACGGGGTCCCCAATAATGTCACATGCTGCTCCTAAAGTGTTCAAGAACAAACCCCCTTAACATAACACAGGGAGGGCTGCTTCATTCTCTGATTGTATGGTCCAATAGTAATCACTCTTTTTAGAGAAGTTGGTTTGAAATGCTTCAAATATGATCTTTATAACTTGTGTTGCACAAAACAAATTTAGGGAGGGAATCAAAAATGATAGCTAAAGTCTTAGATGGTGATGTCAGTTTTAGTCTTTCGATCAATGCTAAATGGACATATTCACTATATCTTAAAATAAACTTACTTGTTAGCATGTGTTTAAGTGTGTGTGAATGTGTGTTAATGATGTGTAACTTGAACTATGACTGTAACTTTAAATGGTTAATAATAAATGAGCCTCAAGTCTCCCACACAGCAGAAGCTTTAACAAAAACTTTGAGACTCTCTTACGACTCCAGACTGACACCATCACACATCTAAAGACAAATGCAGCTGTCACGGTTTTGGTTTCAGACTAAGACTTCTCAGAAGGTCACTAGACCAAGACTACAACTAGACTTTATGCATTCAAGCCAGTGTTTTCCTGTTTATGGGGCCTCTTTGTGTATTATTGTTATTCTTGTTGTTACTATTATTATTATTATTATTATTATTATTATTATTATCATCATTATTATTATTATCATTATTAACTATTTAAACTATTGTTACTGTCAGCATTGTCATGAATGTTCACATGATACATGAATGTCATATTTACATTCTGTGGGTGCAGTTTGCTTGTAGAAAGATTTTAAGGAGGCCTAGAATTTTTTTCATTGGATATGTTGTGTCACTTGACATTAACTGTGCTT
This sequence comes from Cetoscarus ocellatus, assembly GCA_037902135.1. Lineage (NCBI taxonomy): Eukaryota > Metazoa > Chordata > Actinopteri > Labriformes > Labridae > Cetoscarus > Cetoscarus ocellatus. Next base: position 49,176 of record JBAMNC010002074.1, read on the forward strand.
CCATTTTTGGATCTTAACCCATCTAGGAGAAATTTGACTCATTGTGATATTTATTTATTTATTATTTACTTTGGCATGTCATTCCCTTTAAGCCACAATAGCACGGAGAGGCAAAATATGAGGACGATGCTGCTGCAATTCCCCATAACACTTTTTGAGTATGCTACAACTAGCTTGCCCCTGGCACCCTTAGCATTTGCCTATGCTAACTATTCCAAGGTGCAGCTCTGATCAAGGCATTTGGGAAATAAATACACTCTGGAGATTGCGTCAAGTTTGGGTTAAGAAAGACACAACCAGTTTAGTTCAGTTTCAGTCAATGGAAGGTCACTGAGTCATTCATTTCAGACATAATGTCGGTACATTGGCTGGATTCTTTTTGAACTCCAGTCATTTCACCAAACTGACTTTGAGTGGAGTATTTTGATGTAAAGATTGTTTTATTGATGTTAGTACCTTAAAACAGCAGTCTTCCTTGAGTCCATTATCAAATCTTTGTTATTATTTGTTTAAATAATGAGATGAAATATTTCTATTAATTTTGTATATTTACCATGATCTTTGAATGTCCACCTCCAACATTTTAGTCTTGTCTTGTTCGGTTGAGATCAGCAGAGGGGAAAGTCTGCCTCCTCTTATGATTTCTGGCCCTTGCCATAATGTAGAAAATAACTTTTATATATGTATTTACTCATTTTTCTAAACAAACAAAACTTTAAAGATCAGTAACAGGCGAATGTTAACACCCAGGCATTGCATCGCTGCAGACAGGTGACACCTCCTCCTCGAGCAACTGAGTGCAGCCTCCAGAGTTAAGTCACCAAGCGAGACAGAGATTTTTTATTTCTATACACTAAGGATGATTTTTTAAGTTACTAGTCCAATCAGTGCATATCTGATTCACCGTAGTGCTTCTGTGGTGAGAGAGTTTCAAGGCAGACGCTGTCTCGTAGAAACATAGGGTAGGGCGCAAATCAGTAAATCATTAGTGATCTGTTGATAATAAAAAGCTCAGGAACACGTTTATATGAACCTTCATTGTGAACTACTGGTCTGTTTCTTATGTTGAGCTGTTAAAAGCTGCTTTCAGCATGAATTTTCCTCAATATTGCGATAAATTAATACAAACAGTAAAGATGATGGTGCAGTGTTAATAAACCAAGTTTATCAGATATCATAAAACAAACAGCGTAAAGACGTGTGATTCAAGGTTCTTGTCTGTTATTCTGTGAGTGATGCAGACACCAAGAGCCTGATCTACTAAAGGTTTGTATGTAGAAAAACACGTGCAAAGCTGATCTACTAACAGGGTGCAGTGAGGACTGCATCTGTCAAATGAGCAAAATAGCATGCGCAATCCATTTAGCGTGTTTGCCTTCATGAATATGCAGAATACATGCAGGTGATCAGAACATGCAAAATACTGGGAGGAGGAGATGCAAATGTAATCATTTAGCACCAGCAATGTGATTTATCAAACCCCAAACTGATTGCCCGTGGTGTTTTTGCGTCTAAAATTTGAATGTTTGAAAGGCAGGTGCAAAACAGGCACAGTGTTACACACAGAGGGCTGCGGTCATTGTGGCGTGAAACAGGGGTCGCTTTAACCAAATATTTTCCGTCATTGACTGAATTTTTTTGATGAGTGATGGAAAGATTTGGAGGCTGTCTGTCATTATGATGGACTGGAAAAAGAGGGACAATCCAGTGTGCCATCATACTCGTGCAGACACAAGTAAAATAAACCTTCTCTGTTATGCGCTCTACATAGTGGAGGAGGTCATTTAACCTATGAAAAAAAAGATCTCTATAGCTGGCTATGAAGGGGAATCACTGCTCTGTCACTCAGAGCTGACTGCATCACACTCTCCATGCACTGACAGCGAGTTTAGGAGCTGTCAGTGCGTGAAAAGGCAAGAGTACCCGCTCTGTCTGTGTGTGCGTAAAGGTAAGGCTGCTCTTCACATGAGAGGTTATTGATAATGAAGCTGTGTAACTATGTGAATGCTGTCATTTAGATTATGTTTAATTGGAATCAGAATAGGAAACTTAAAAATGACAGAAAAAAAAATGGCATGAGGGAAAAGTGACGACATTGTCCGTCAAAGTGACAGACAGCAAAAAAGGTTACTGCAAGTGTGTTCATTTGCCTCCAACTCCATGGCTTCACACTTCATTTTTTATTTGCAGCCACTCTGCTCTCCTAAACTCTCCATGGTGACAGCTAGTAGCACACACAAAATCCTCCTTTAAAGGGGGTGGTCCACACCGCTTTTGCAGCTGTTGTAAATTACGCATGCAGTCTTGTAGATCACCCGCAACACGCCCACCAATTGCACATGCAATTTTATAGTTTGCACACGCAATTTAGCACTTGTTATTTTGGATCTTAGTAGATCAGCCCCAAAGTGTTGATCGCCCTGCAATCTCCCCACCACCACCTGTACATTATTTAATGCTTCTGGAGGTAAGATCAACTAAATCTCTTACTTGCCGGCCCCTGCCCTACCACATCACCTTCCACTGGATGTGTACTGAGCTTATTGAGCGTAATGTTGTGTTTGAGAATCACAGGCTGGACCTCAGAAGCAGGAGACTGGCAAAAAGGCAGTTTTAAGATGTTTAATATACAGAAAGTTGGGTGATATCTACAAAAAAACTCAGTACATGGCTTAACAAAAAAGGCTGTGGGCTAGTGGGCAGCAGGAGACAAAGTCCTCTGTGGAAAATCCAGACCTGCAGCAGGGCACACCCTGGGGGAAAAAATCCAAGAAAAGCAGGAGTTAGAGGCTGAGATGGCAGGAATAGCTCGTCACACCAGAGTAGCAGATACACTCACACTGAAGTTGCAAACAAACTTTCTCTAGGAGTTAGACACTACCGACGGGACGGAATTATCTGGCAGAGTGGTGGAGTCTTGACTGGTCTTTTAAAGGAGAGTTGATTGCTGAGAGATTGAATGCATGTGTGCCTCTGAAGAATCACAGGTGTGCCTCTGCTGCAGCTCCAGGAAAGAAAGAGATCACCAACCAGCCCCGCCTTCTTCCTCAAAACTCCTGAGGGAAAAAAGAAGGGAGGGGGGAAAAAAGGAACAGCACAGAAAAAACAAAGCAAAAACACCCAGACTGTAACACGTAATGAAGTACTTTTAGAATGCCAAATCCATATTTCCAGTTATTTTGATGAGAGTAACTCAAAATTAATGCAATAGTAGTGTAATGCCTTACATTTCAGATACAGTAATATTATAATGTCAAAAATGACTTTGAAATGATAGTAACAAGTAATAAACAATGCATTGTGTTTTTGAAGTAAATTACCCAACACTGAATTTTATCCAGTTGCTTTGTCTTTTGATATGGGAAGGTAGTTACTAGCATTTGTAGTTTTGACTTTTGTTGAAAAAAACAATGTATGGGAGTGATTTTTTTTTACATATCTTGGCTGTATTAAGGATTTCAGTTATGCAATATTAGTCTCTGTTCATCTATCTTCTCAGCAGATGTTTGCCTGTGCCAAGTCTTTGTTCATCTCGGATCAGGACAAGCGGAAGCATTTCTGTCTGCTGCTCAGACTCTTCCTTGGAAACAGACAAGAAGTGGGTTCGTTTCAGAGTAGGATGATCAAAGTTATCTCCAAACCCTCACAGAAGAGACAATCCATGAAGAATGCAGACTGTAAGTCATGACATCCTCCATTTTCAGGACAATGAAACAATCAGTTAGTTTCTTTTGATTAATTTCTGGATTTGAGTACTCATGAGCTTATTGAAACTGTAATCATGGTTTTATTTGCATTTGAATAAAATTGTGTCCCTGTTGACAATGACAATCAGTTCCTAATGTAGTGAGCAGTTGACCAAATAAAGTCTTGTAGGTTTGTTTAAGATTTGAAGTGCAGCACTAGTGTGGTCTGAAGCCATGACAGAGGTCAATGTGCCTACTCTGCTTTGGAATGACTTCATTTTATTATTTGTTATCATTTTTTCATAAGGGGAGGGTGCTTCCTCAAGGAATCCTCAGTTAAAAACATTGCTACAGATCACAAAATGAATTTGAATATGAATATCTAAAAGTACAGTGAAAAGAATGCCTTTACTGTACTGGCATTTCTCTGAGTGAAGCATGTTCAAAACATCAACACATTTTGGCCTCCAGCCTTCTTTCGGATTGGGGTGTTGGCTTCTACTGAAAGAGCATGCCAGTGATAAAGGCCTTCCGAACTCTTCTTTGTGAATACAAATGATTTAGTTTCTCTGATGGTTTTCTAGAATTATCCAGTCCAGGGGCAGGTCTAGGAAGGTTTTGATAGGGGGGCAGGCTGGGGCACCGACCCAGGGGGGAGGACCCAAAGTAAACACTAAATAATGAAAATTTCAGCTCTTATCTTCAATAATAAGACATTAAAACTTTTACTGACCAATCTGTTTGCTTAATAAGTCATTTCATGTCAGAAAAATAAGAAAGGAGAAACAACTTCATTGGAATGATATTGTTTTTGCCAAATAACAGCTTGAAAGGATAAATATCTCATTGGCAGATATGAACATTTCTGCCAATATTTTAATTTTATATCAGCATTGGGGCAGCATGGTGAGACAGCAGGTAGCGCATGGATTTTCAAGGTGTTCTCTGGCAAAGTTAAAACAGGCAGCTTTGTTCTTTTTTGAGAGCAGAGGCTTCCTTTCCAGCAACCCTCCCATAAATGTCATGGCTATTCAATTTTCGTCTGATTGTAGAAGCATGCACATTTGTCCCAGATGCCACCAGAGAGGTCTGCAGCTCTCTCAAGGTGATGTGTGGGTTGGCCTTTACCTGATTTATTATTTTTCTGGTGTTTCTGGGTGATAGTTTTGATGGGAATCCAGTTTTAGGCAGAGTTGCTGTCATGTTGAAGGCCCTCCATTTGTAAAGTTTTAGAGTGGAATGATGGAGCTGGAATCTTTAGGAGATGGTCTTATAGCCCATCCCAGACTGATGGTCTGTCACTACCCTCTTTTTACGTCCTCAGATATCTCCTTTGCTCTCTGCATAGTTGATTTGTACAGGACCACAGTTGTTTGGTTGGTTTCCTCTTTATTTTAATTAGTGCAGGCCAAAGCCTTTCCCAAGGCTGCCTCATTTCATTGGTCCACTTAAATGATTAATTAAGCAACCAAATATGTTTTACCTGAGTCTGTTACCTGCTTGACTTAACCAATAAAGCTGGGGGTTCACTTACTTTTGCGCATACTCTAATTCCATGTTTCATGTAGTTTTTGGGCTACTTCATCAAGTCCCATTAAATAAGTACAGACAATTGCTAAACATACAGTGCTGTGAAAAAAGTATTTGCCCCCTTCCTGATTTCCTATTTTGTTGCATACTTGTCACACTGAAATGTTTCAGATCATCACACAAATTTTAACATTAGACAAAGATAACCCGAGTAAACACGAAATGCAGTTTTGAAATGATGATTTTATTTATTAAGGGAAAAAAGCTACCCTACATGACCCTATGTGAAAAAGTAATTGCCCCCCTTGTTAAATCATGAGTTAACTGTGATTAACCACATCTTTTTGAAAGCTGAGTTCAATTTCACTGACCAACCCAAACCTGATTACTGCCAGACCTGTTGAATTAAGAAATCACTTAAATAAAACCTGTCTGACAAAGTGAAGTAGGTTGCAAGATCTCAAAAAGAAACACATTATGCCACAATCCAAAGAAATTCAAGAACAAATGAGAAACAATTGATTGAAATCTACCAGTCTATTACAAAGCCATTTCTCAGGCTTTAGGACTCCAGTGAACCACGGTCAGAGCCATTATCCACAAATGGAGAAAACTGGGAACAGTGGCGAACCTTCCCAGGAGTGGTCGGCCTACCAAAATTACACGGAGCACGACGACTCATCCAGGAGGTCAGAAAGAACCCAGAACAACATCTAAAGAACTGCAGGCCTCACCTGCCTCAGTTAAGGTCAGAGTTCATGACTCAACAATAAGAAAGAGACTGAGCAAAAATGGCATCATGGGATTGCTCCAAGGCCAAAACCACTACTGACCAAAAAGAACACAAAGGTTCATCTCACATTTGCCAAAAAACATCTTGATGATCCCCAAGACTTTTGGAAAAATATTCTGTGGACTGACGAGACAAAAGTTGAACTTTTTCGAAGGTGTGCGTCCTGTTATATCTGGCATAAAAACAACACAGCATTTGATAAAATGAACATCATAGCAACAGTCAAACATGGTGGTGGTAGTGTGATGGTCTGGGGCTGCTTTGCTGCTTCAGGACCTGGACGACTTGCTGTGATTGATGAAACCATGAATTCTGCTGTCTACCAAAAAATCCTGAAGGAGAACATTCGGCCATCAGTTCGTGACCTCAAGCTCACTTGGGTTATGCAACAGGACAACGACCCGAAACACACTACCAAGTCCACCTCTGAATGGCTTAGAAAAAATAAAATTAAGGTTTTGGAGTGGCCAAGTCAAAGTCCTGACTTAAATCCAATTGAGATGCTGTGGTGTGACCTTAAACGGTAGTTCATGTTCAAAAACCCTGACTGAATTAAAAGAATTCTGCACAGAAGAATTTTGAAGAGTGGGCCAAAATTCCTCCACAGTGATGTCAAAGACTCATCACCAGTTATCGCAAACGCTTGACTGCAGATTGCTGCCAAGGGTGACACAATCAGTTATTGGGTTCAGGGGGGTAATTACTTTTTCACATAGGGTCATGTAGGTTTGAAGAGCTTTTTTCCCTTAATAAATAAAATCATCATTTAAAAACTGCATTTTTTATTTACTCAGGTTATCTGTGTCTAATATTATAATTTGTGTGATGATCTGAAACATTTAAGTGTGACAAATGTGCAAAAAAATAAGAAATCAGAAAGGGGGCAAATATTTTTTCACAGCACTGTATATCTGACATTTCATAAATAAAAACTGGTGATGATAAAATAAGAAAATCATGGTAAAACAACAGAAACATTCAAACTGCTCAAAGGGTTCACATGCTTTCAAGCAGCACTGTATATATGTCGAGAGAGATTTTTTTGTTAGCTTTATTTGCTTTGTATTAACTTTGTAGAGTTTTTGCGTGGTACTGACTCTAATTTGAAAGCATTATCTCCACAAACGTGTATATTCACTATCAGCTGATTGGCCAGTTTCTGTTTGTAGCTCTGAAGAGGGGAGACTTACTGTTATTGTTAGCCAGTCAATCTTAGAAACTCTTCTGTCCCTCAGACCATCAGACTGTACAGGTCCTCAATCGGGGGAGGAGGAGTAACAGGAAGACAGAGGACAGGAAGGAGCAGTAGCGAGCCAGTAGCCATATTTTATTTTTATTTATATTTATTTTATATTAATTTATATTTTTATTTATATCTATCTTTTTTTTTTTTTTTTCAAATTGCTTCTGGAATCCTAATTTCTCTGAGGGAGTTTCCCAAAGTGATTAATAAAGTTCTATCTAATCTAATGTAATCTTATCTAATATTGTCATTGTCAAAAAGAAGTTTAGAAATATTGGTATTTCTAATATCAGTTAAAGTTAAAAATGTTTGTTTGATAAAAGCAGCATATACGTGTGTATTTAAACTTGTATACAACTACTGACAGGTCAAATGACCACTCACATATTCACTCTGGCACTTAGCACCTGGGGTCTCCAATCAGATTTCAGGGTGGTCCCGACCATCTGGTTCATTCCCTCAAAAAAGACCTCTGTCTTGTTATTAATACTACGTTCAAGAAGCTCTAAGAAGATAAATTAATTTGTTAAAGTATAAAAACACATAGTCAGCTGTGTCATTCAAATCTACTGACTTTGTGCAGCTTTTACAAAAAAAAATTAAAATGGGCATAGGACGGGGTTGTTTATCAAACAGTTTTAAGGATCTTTTTTCTCAAAAAGAATTAAAAGAGGTGAACTGGTGACCAGCTGTTGCTCATGTTAGACATATTTCTATGTTTCAACAATTCAACGAGCTTAAATGAAGCAAAATATCTCTGTATCATTACAGTGTAACCTGACATACCAGATGGACGGTTACATATTGGAAATATTTCACTTATCCATCTGGGAAGGAGCCGTTCGAAAATGTTTTCACTCATCAAAGACCAATCTATATCAAGCAACGCTGCTACATATGATGTAGCATACGTAGCGGCTACACATAGCGGCTAACGGCTAACAGCAGCTAGCTGCTATGGCCATTAGCCGTTAGCTAACTTACCTAAACTACCTGAAGACTATTGTTTCACATTAAATTATACCACACAGATGTATCATTTAACACTTATATGTGACATGAACCTCGTCAAAGACAATCCCTACCAAGTTTTCCCAGTAAACTTCTGAGGAGAGCATATTTCGCCAAGTGTCACTGAGTAACCATGATGACCATAGACTAACCGGCATGTCCATGAAGGATTTCCATGTTCTCTCCCAGTTTCCCAGCAGTGATCTCCGGTCAGGAGAAGAGCAAAAACATGACTTCTCGTAAGAAAAGCTTCAAGTGATGTTCTTTCCTCCTCCTTTAAAGAAAAAATTGAGTCCATTTCTGATAAAAGAAAAAAAAAAAATGCAGTTTTTGAGACCACTTCAGAAGCTGCCATTGTTTTCAATGAGCAGTCTACTTCCTGTTGTCGTCACGTCCGCTGCTCCTACCTCTCTTCCCTGATTGGGCCATTCAGCATTTAGCCGAGTGAAGTCATTGGACAACGGAGGCTTGCAAGACGAATATGCATGATTTCAGAATCAGGCAGATCCGTATGCTCTGCAAGGCTTATTCCAGTGACCAGATCCAATAAATAACCACATAGAAAAAAAACATTTGTATTTATAAGAAAAACTACTCACACCTTAACAGGTGTGATGAGGGGATAAAAGCAGAGCTCTCCATAAAACTAAAAATAAACCAGGAGTTACCTGAGTTTTTAGCTCAGGATTAGTTCATTTGTTTTGTTTTTGGAAGGCTTTTGATCTGAGTCAAATTATCCACAACTGTTTCCCTCCCACTAAAACAGAGAGACCAGCTACAACTCTTCAAAAGTTGAAGATCTGATTTCAAAATGTCAGATTCAATCTTGGAAGCAATCTTGTTTGAAGGAAATGAAGGGCCTGACATCTAGATAGTGTTTGGTTACTTAATCATTTCTTATCTCAACCTTGTTCTAAATTTATCTCATACTGACTCAAAAACCAGCCAGCCTGTCCTATTTGTGGTAATTTACCGTCCTCCAAGGCCCTTATTCTGAATTCTTATCAGAATTTTCTGAGTTCATGTCAAACTTGGTCCTTAGCTCTGATAAAATACTTAGTGTAGGTGATTCTAATATCCATGTTGACAAAGAAAGTGATAGCCTTAGCTCAGCTTTTATGTCCTTAATAGACTCAGTTGGTTTTATTCAGGCTGTTCGTGAAGCTACTCATCATTTCAATCACACTCTTCTAGCATATGGCCCTGATGTTAATAAACTAAAAGTTTTTCCTGAAAATCCTTTATTTTCCGATCCTTTCTTAGTAACTTTTAACATCTTCTTAGAGGATTTTGTGTTTTGTAACAAAATTGTGAAGAGTAGAAATCTGTCCAATGGTGCCGTGGCTAAATTTAAAGAAGCCATTCCTGCTGCCTTAAACTCAATAAATTGGCCAACTGATAACTGTGATATTAGCTATAGCCCCTCTCAGCTGGATCAGCTTGTTGATGACTCTGCCAGTCTACTAAGATCCACTTTGGACCCAATTGCCCCACTGAGACAATAAACTATTAAACGTCAGAGGACGGCTCCTTGGTTCACTTCTGAAACTCGTGAACTTAAACAAGCATCCCGTAAATTAGAGAGAATATGGCGCTCCAATAAAAGGGAGGAGTCACGTATACTTTGGCGGGCAAGTCATAGTAACTACATGACAGCCTTACAACATGCTCGAGCTGCCTACTACTCCTCGCTAATTGAAGAAAATAAAAACAACCCTGGGTACCTCTTCGGCACTGTAGCCAGGCTGACACAGAGTCAGAGCTCTATTGAGCCTGTGATTCCTCTAGCTCTCAGCTGTGAGGATTTTATGAGCCTTTTTAATGATGAAATTCTTAAAAATTAGAGATAAAATTAGCAACTCCCTGCTTTCACCCGAACCTGCCGTACCATTAAATGTAGTCAGACTTGAGTTAGATTGTTTTTCAACAATTAGCCTTCAGGACCTAAATTCTCTTGTCTCCTCCTCCAAACCGTCAACCTGCCTTTTAGACCCGATCCCAACTAAGCTGTTCAAGGAGGTCTTTCCCCTAGTTTGTCCATCCTTGCTGGAGACAATAAATATATCTCTATCAACAGGCTACATGCCACAGTCTTTTATAGCAGCTGTAATCAAACCTCTCCTTAAAAAACCTAACCTCGATTCGGGAACATTAGCTAACTACAGGCCTATATCAAACCTTCCATTTACTTCAAAGATCCTGGAGAAAGTAGTGGCTAATTAGCTATGTGAGTTCCTTCAAAACAACAGCCTGTTTGAGGACTTTCAGTCAGGATTTAGAGCTCATCACAGCACAGAGACTGCTCTAGTTAAAGTAACTAACGACCTACTCTCAGCTTCAGATGAGGGACTTCTCTCAGTACTTGTTTTATTAGATCTTAGTGCTGCTTTTGACACCATTGATCATGATGTTCTCATAAAGAGATTAGAGGTATTACTCGGGATTACAGGGACTGCACTAAATTGGTTTAAGTCCTACTTATCTGATGGATACCAGTTTGTACACGTGAACAACAAGTCCTCTGTGTACACTAAAGTAAGTTACGGAGTTCCTCAAGGCTCCTTGCTAGGTCCAGTTCTCTTCTCCATATATATGCTTCCCCTCGGTGATATCATGAGGAAATACTCCGTCAATTTTCATTGTTACGCTGATGATACTCAGCTGTATGTATCAATGAAGCCAGGTGAGACAAATCAGTAATCTAGACTTGACGCGTGTCCAAAGGACATTAGGGTCTGGATGGCCAAAAATGTTTTTCTTCTTAACTCAGACAAGACAGAGATCATTGTGCTGGATCATTAGCCTGCCACCAAGCACAACTGTTAGAAATCTTGGGTTCTATTTGATCAGGATTTATCCTTCAACCCTCACATAAAACAAATTTCAAGAACAGCCTTTTTTCATCTTCGTAACATCTCTAAAATTAGGCCTATCCTGTCCCAGAGTGATGCTGAAAAGCTAGTCCATGCTTTTGTTTCCTCTAGACTGGACTATTGTAATTCTCTTCTTTCAAGCTGTCCCAGTAAGTCGCTTAAGACACTTCAGCTGGTTCAAAATGCTGCAGCACGTTTACAGACTAGAACTAGGAGAAGAGACCACATTACTCCTGTATTAGCTTCTCTGCATTGGCTTCCCATAAAATGTAGAATAGAATTCAAGATTCTTCTTCTCACCTATAAAGCTCTCAGTGGACAGGCACCAATTTATCTCAAAGAGCTTGTAGTGCCGTACAACCCCTCTAGAACATTACGCTCCCAAAATGCTGGCCTGCTCGTGGTACCATCAGTCTCTAGAAGTAGTATGGGAGGTAAGAGCCTTCAGTTATCAGGCTCCTCTTCTCTGGAACCATTTACCGACCACGGTTTAGGAGGCAGACACCCTCTCTACCTTTAAGGTTAGACTTAAAACATTCCTCTTTGATAAAGCTTTCAGTTAGGGACCAGCTCATAGTCCATAGTTTAGACACATAGTTAAGATGCAATAGGCTTAGACTGCCGGGGGGATCTGGCACACTGGGCTCTATCCCTCTCTCTCACGCACTCTCTCTCCATATCTGCCTCTATCCCTTTCTGTTTGCTCCTGTACTAGTTCTGGCTCTGGTCTTGTAGGTGGCCTGGCATCCTTGGTGGAGACTGCCTGCTGCTGTGGAGTCACGAAGCCTCAATAACTACAATTACAGACATAACACATATTTGGCCATCTCATTCCAGTTCATAATCATTATAGCTGTTAATGTAGACATTAGCATGATCTTTCTATCCATGGTTGATACATCTATAGTAACTATCTCTAGCTCCACATGGACATGAGATCCCTCTTGAAAATGAGGTGTCACATCCCAAGAGGTCTACCATTAATACATTTATACTTAACAGAGACAAATAAGGTAGGGATGCACCTGTGGTCTGGGCACCCATGAGTTCGTCACTACCATAAATTCTTATTTTCAGTAAGACTTTCATTGATTATACTTCTATAAAATTATCACCACAACCACACAGACATGAGGACCCTCCTCTAATAAATTTGTTTGCAGCAGAAACAAATTTGACGACGACAGGTCTATGATTGGTCCATTGATCTGTCACTAACTTTAGTTCTTTCTTTAGTCCACTTGTCTGCACTTACCTCTCTCCCTTTGCCCACACACCCAACACAGCATGGTGTGGATTTGCTGTTCATCATGAGACTGGGGTCCACATTCAAGATTTCCTGCTGCTTAACTGAAGGTTTTTTCTTGCCGCCATTATGGAGGGATTCATGATTGGCTATATGGATTCATGTTGGGTGTTGGATATATATATTTGTATATATATGTATATGTGTATTTTTATATGTATATATGTATCTATGCATATATGTGTATCCATAATATGAAGAGCTTTGTGCTCTATTGTAAAGTGTCTTGAGAAAACACTTGTTATGAATTGGCGCTATACAAATAAAGATTGATTGATTGAGATTGATTGATCTGGAGAGAACCTGTAGTTTTTTTCATCCACTATTTATTCAATTTCAAGCGGACAAGACTTTTTCAGCTGTCACTGGGAGATAGGTGGAGTACACAGTCATTCAGTCAGTCACAGTGCCAATGTGTGGAGGCGGATATTTAATGCTCTTTTTAATATATGCAGATACACACATATATGCAACCATATCTACAGAGTTAGCAGTAAACCTTAACAGCATGTTCTTACACCACAGGAGGAGGTCAGAAACAACCCACATCTGAACTCTGAGACACTGACAGCTGGGTGTTTGTGTCAGGACTTCTGTGGCAATGGGTCACAAAAAGCCAAAGGGTCAACACTGAGTCAGCTGATACGTCGTCTCTCTCTCCCTCTCACACACACACACACACACAAACACACACCCACACATACACACACACACACCTACCCACACACACCGGAGCACCCACATACACACATGTACTAAAAAGAGATATCACTATGACAGCTGGGGTTTCAGATCAGCTCTTTTATCAGGAAGGTCGCTGAAGTCGTCTAAAATCAGACCTATCCTGTCTCAGAGTGATGCTGAAAAGCTAGTCCACGCTTTTGTTACCTCTAGACTAGATTATTGTAATTCTCTTTTATCAGGCTGCCCCAGCAGGTCGCTTAGGCTTAGGTCAAGTCATTTAGGCTCCATGCCATTTACCTCACACAACCACGCTTCAAAAAAACAGAATCTTCCCTTTAAGGTTAGACTTAAAACATTCCTCTTTGATGAAACTTTCAGTTAGGGACCAGCTCAGGCCTGGACCAGCTCATAGCTCATAGTTAAGCTGCTATAGGCTTAGATTGCCGGGGATCTGGCACACTGAGGTCCTCCCCCTCCATCTCTCTCTGTCTCTCTAACACTTTCTCTCTCTTCTGTTTTTCCTCCTATTTTTTTGTCTCCTCTTCACGCCTCTGGTGTTTAAATGATGTGTCACTGGTGGGGACAGCCTGCTGCTGTGGACCTGTGTAGCTAAAACTATTAAAAAAATAAATAATTGGCCTTTCCTTTAGGCCCATTGCATTGTTTTTACAATTCATTACATTAACTTCAGAAATATCAATCATTTAAAATACTACATACATGTTACAGTTACCATGACTACCAACATCAGTCCTGTCTACTTCATAATCTGTTAAAGTTAGTATTAGAGCAGTCTCTCTGTCCATGGCTGTTATAACTAATATCATCCTACCTTTACAAACATACAGTGCCATGAAAAAGTATTTGCCCCCTTCCTGATTTCTTACTTTTTTGCATATTTGTCACACTTAAATGTTTCAGATCATCACACAAATTTTAACATTAGACAAAGATAACCTGAGTAAATCCAAAATGCAGTTTTGAAATGATGATTTTATTTATTAAGGGAAAAAAAGCTCTCCAAACCTCAGGTTATCTTTGTATAATATTAAAATTTGTGTGATGATCTGAAACATTTAAGTGTGACAAATATGCAAAATGATCAGAAATCAGGAAGGGGGCAAATACTTTTTCACAGCACTGTTTAGACATGAGGACCCTCTTCAAAACCAGGTGCCTCATCATGAATGATGGCATGATAATATTAAGTCAAATTAAAGGTCCAGGCATCCATGAGTCTATCCATAATCCCTGTCAGGAATTCTCCTTAGTCTATCTTTCTCTTAAAAAAAATCAACAAATAAAATATAAATAAATTAAACAAAAAGGGCGAGTATGGCTCCACCTGCTCTTTTGGAAAGCGTCTTGAGATATCAGTTGCTGTGGTTTGGTGCTATACACTTGAAGTTTGATTGATTGATCTGCTGACTTAATTATATACTATAAAAGATGGACTCTTTACCTCTGAGTGGATCGTTTGTGTGGGTATCTTTGAAAATGAGACTGGCTTTTGTCAACATGTTAATATTTTGGTAATAATTTTGGTCTGTGGGAGGAGGCTGGAGTGCCTGAAAAGAACCCACGCATGCACAAGGAGAACATGCAAAAACTCAACACAGAAAGGCCCTAACCCACACAGGGATTAAACTAGCAACTTCTTGCTCTGAGGCACATACACTACCTGCTGCACCAGCATGCCGTCCAAAACCAAGGGCACATAAGACAAAAACTAAAATATATCCAAAAAGTTGTAAATGTACATTAATCAGTTCAGTATTGATTTTGACATTTTAAATACTGATTGAAACATTTAAGAAAATTTGCTCTGTAACTGAAATCCAACAGTTACAGAGCAAATTCGGCCGGGCACAGCCCGAAAAGGCAACGTGGGACCCCCCTCCCATAGGCTCACCACCCGTGGAAGGGGCCAAGGTGGTCGGGTGCAATGTGAGCTGGGTGGCAGCCGAAGGTGGGGACCCTGGTGGTCCGATCCCCGGCTGCCGAAGCTAGCTCTAGGGACGTGGAACGTCACTTCTCTGGTGGGGAAGGAGCCTGAGCTGGTGTGCGAGGTCGAGCGGTTCCTAGATATAGTCGGACTCACCTCGACACATAGCTTGGGCTCTGGAACCAGTCCTCTTGAGAGGGGCTGGACTCTCTTCCACTCTGGAGTTGCCGATGGCGAGAGGCGCCGGGCAGGGGTAGCAGTACTTATTGCTCCTAGGCTCAGCGCCTGTACGTTGGGGTTCACCCCAGTAAGCGAGAGGGTAGCCTCCCTCCGCCTTCGGGTGGGGGGACGGAACCTGACTGTCGTTTGTGCTTATGCACCAAACGGCAGTCCAGAGTATCCACCTTTTTTAGACTCCCTAGAGGGGGTGCTGGAGAGTGCCCCTTCTGGGGACTCCCTCGTTCTTCTGGGGGACTTCAACGCTTACATCGGCAACGACAGTGCGACCTGGAGGGGCGTGATTGGGAGGAACGGCCCCCCCGATCTGAACCCGAGTGGTGCTTTGTTACTGGACTTCTGTGCTCGTCACAGACTGTCCATAACAAACACCATGTTCAAACATAAGGGTGTCCATATGTGCACTTGGCACCAGGACACCCTAGGCCGCAGTTCGATGATCGACTTTGTAGTCGTATCATCGGACTTGCAGCCGCATGTTTTGGACACTCGGGTGAAGAGAGGGGCGGAGCTGTCAACTGATCACCACCTGGTGGTGAGTTGGCTCCGATGGTGGGGGAGGATGCCCGTCAGACCTGGCAGGCCCAAGCGTGTTGTGCGGGTCTGCTGGGAACGGTTGGCAGAGTCTCCCACCAGAAAGAGTTTCAACTCCCACCTCCGGGCGAAGTTCGACCATGTGGCGGGGGAGGCAGGGGACATTGAGTCCGAGTGGGCCTTGTTCCGGGCCTCTATTGTTGAGGCGGCTGATCGGAGCTGTGGCCGTAAGGTCGTCGGTGCCTGTCGTGGCGGCAACACCCGAACCCGCTGGTGGACACCGGCGGTGAGGGATGCCGTCAAGCTGAAGAAGGAGTCCTATCGAGCCTTTTTGGCCAGTGGGACTCCGGAGGCAGCTGACAGGTACCGGCAGGCCAAGCGGAATGCAGCTTCGGTGGTTGCCAAGGCAAAAACCCGGGCATGGGAGGAGTTCGGTGAGGCCATGGAGAACGACTTCCGGACGGCTTCGAAGAGATTCTGGACCACCATCCGGCGTCTCAGGAGGGGGAAGCAGTGTGCTGTCAACACCGTCTACGGTGGGGATGGCGCGCTGTTGACCTCGACTCGGGACGTCCTGGATCGGTGGAAAGAATACTTCGAAGACCTCCTCAATCCTACCAGCACGTCTTCCAGTGCGGAAGTAGACCTGGGGGACTCTGTGGTAGACTCTGCTATCTCAGGAGCTGAGGTCGCCGAGGTGGTCAAAAAGCTCCTCGGTGGCAGGGCTCCGGGGGTGGACGAGATCCGCCCGGAGTTTCTCAAGGCTCTGGATGTTGTAGGGCTGTCATGGCTGACACGACTCTGCAACATCGCGTGGACATCGGGGGCAGTACCACTGGATTGGCAGACTGGGGTGGTGGTTCCCCTTTTCAAGAAAGGGGACCGGAGGGTGTGCTCCAACTACAGGGGGATCACACTCCTCAGCCTCCCTGGGAAGGTCTATTCAGGGGTACTGGAGAGGAGGGTCCGCCGGATTGTCGAACCTCGGATTCAGGAGGAGCAATGTGGTTTTCGTCCTGGCCGTGGAACTATTGACCAGCTCTATACCCTCCACAGGGTCCTCGAGGGTGCATGGGAGTTTGCCCAACCAGTCTACATGTGTTTTGTGGACCTGGAGAAGGCTTTCGACCGTGTTCCTCGTGGGATTCTGTGGGGGGTGCTCCGGGAATATGGGGTAGCAGACACCCTGATACGGGCTGTTTGTTCTCTGTATGACCGGTGCCAGAGCTTGGTCCGCATTTCCGGCAGTACATCAGAACCGTTTCCAGTGAGGGTTGGACTCCGCCAGGGCTGCCCTTTGTCACCGATTCTGTTCATTACTTTTATGGACAGAATTTCTAGGCGCAGCCAGGGTGTTGAGGGGTTCCGGTTCGGTGACCTCAGGATCAGGTCGCTGCTTTTTGCAGATGATGTGGTCCTGTTGGCTTCGTCAGACAGAGACCTACAGCTCTCACTGGATCGGTTCGCAGCTGAGTGTGAAGCGGCTGGGATGAGAATCAGCACCTCCAAATCCGAGTCCATGGTCCTCACCCGGGGGAGGGTGGAGTGCCCTCTCCGGGTCGGGGATGAGATTCTACCCCAAGTGGAGGAGTTCAAGTATCTCGGGGTCTTGTTCACGAGCGGAGGAAGGATGGACCGGGAGATCGACAGGCGGATCGGTGCGGCGTCGGCAGTGATGCGGACTCTACACCGGTCCGTCGTGATAAAAAGGGAACTGAGCCGCAAGGCAAAGCTCTCGATTTACCACTCGATCTTCACTCCTATCCTCACATATGGTCACGAGCTTTGGGTCGTGACCGAAAAAACACGATCCCGAGTACAAGCGGCCGAAATGAGTTTCCTTCGCAGGGTGTCCGGACTCTCCCTTAGAGACAGGGTCAGAAGCTCGGTCATCCGGGAGGGGCTCGGAGTAGAGCCGCTGCTCCTCCGCGTTGAGAGGAGCCAGATGAAGTGGCTCGGGCATCTGGTTAGGATGCCTCCTGGACGCCTCCCTGGTGAGGTGTTCCGGGCACGTCCCACCGGTAGACGGCCCCGGGGAAGACCCAGGACACGCTGGAGGGACTATGTCTCTCAGCTGGCCTGGGAACGTCTCGGGATCCCCCGGGAGGAGCTGGACGAAGTAGCTGGGGAGAGGGAAGTCTGGGCTTCCCTGCTCAGGCTGCTGCCCCCGCGACCCGACTACGGATAAGCGGAAGAAGATGGATGGATGGATGGATAAATAAATTAAAAGGAAGAAAACAACCTGAAAAACAAAATGAACCTTACAATGATCAGCCGGCCTATGGGAATAAACCATGACTTTTACTTGTGAGAGTAGCTAGTGGCTGTAAAGTTCAGAAGCCATCATACAACCAGTAGACTGCCAGCCTAACACAGCTTGACCCCAGTGGGATTAATTCTACCACTCATACAGTCACTGTGTTGCTAAAGAAAAACACCCTTTGTGCCTCTTCTCCATGTGGGACCCGTCCACTCTGATTGGTCTACTCATTGGTCATTAGTCAGTTCAGCACTATGTTTTCAATAACTCTGTATTTTCTACGGTCTCACACTTATAGTGCGCTTGGTCAGTAATCAGAAGTTTTACAGGTTGGAGCCTAGCTCCCGCTGTCACATGGCAACGTGTTCTTGGGCAAGACACAAACCCCCAAGTTGCTCCGGCGACTGCTTCAGTGGCGTGTAATTGAAAGTGTTGAATCATTGGCCAGAAATTAAACTGAACAGTCCTGCAAGCACAAGAAGCATTTTGTGTTCGTTCATGTTAAATGTGTGTTTGTGTGTCTTTAACACTTTTTTATGCTGATTTTTGCTGTTTGTACAGTGCCGTGTGTGCTTGTCTAAGAGGGAGTGTGTTTGCATGTCTCGTAAATAATGCCAAAGCCAATGAAAAGCACACATCAGCAGACAGGAAAGGAATGCCTTACTATCTGTACTGAAATGTGAGCATGTGTTTTCTTTGCATTTACAGTGTCTCTTTTCATGTTTGTGTGTTCTCAGTGTGCATCTCATCAAGCTCCAGGGTGGCTTTGTTTAACCGTTTGCGCTCTCAGACGGTCAGCACACGGTACCTCTCTGTGGACAGAGGAGCCTTCATAGCCAGCGCCAGACACTGGAGTGCCTTAACCATCATGCTCGGTAAATCTGAGTGTGTGTGGCAGGGTTTGTGCATGTGCATTACTGATAATCACTTCTCCTGAGTCACAGTTATGCAGTCATGCAGTATAATATGACGGTCATAAGTATTAGATGTTCTATCGAAACAGGGAGTCTCTCTTTGTCATCCTCTCTCCCATAAGCCTTTGCTGTTTCCCCTTATAATCTGTGTAGCTCTTCATCACTGAGTCAGTGTAATGTACTCCTGTAGTCAGCTCCAATTGTTTACCCTGAGTCTTACTTTGTATCATTTAGCTGTTTTATTCTTATTCAAACTCTTTAGGAATTGACAGAGTGGTGCTTGGCCCTCAGAGGGCCTGAACTAAGCCTCAAACACATGAGACTTGACTTTGACTTACCTTCATGCACTTGTGTCCATGTCTGCTATTAACAAATTTAAAAAGCCCATATAATGCCTTTGGAGTTTTGTATGCCCTTTAGTGAGTTTAACATGCCTTTTCTGCGTGATAGAGTCTACTTGAAGACCAACAGCCTGCAGCATCAGGACTCCTTCCCGCTCTCTCTATGGCATCAGTAGCTACTTGAAAGGACTTCTTCCCCCTTGCCCACACAATAGATCTACCAGTGAGAAGACCTACCATTGTTTTGTCATTAGTTTAGCCTTGGGCTCGCAAGCCCAAAACAGACCAGAGACATTTTGAATGAATGCAGAGTAATGTAAAACATAGTAATGTACAACATAGCGCCAAGCAGCACTGTTGGAGCAAACAGGGCCCTGTGTGGGAGATAGCATTAAAGGGGTTGCTGTGACAAAGTGTTTCAGACACAAAGAGCAGCACCACAGCACTATCTTTAAGGTTTTCTCCTCATCAGTGGTTGTTAACAAAGTGTATTTGATCATATGAACCCAGGTCAAAGCTGCAGTATGGAGTTTCTTTATGAGTCTCTGGCCCAAAAGAATATCATTGCGGACAACAACTTGTTGCTGAAACAACATGAAAGCTCATTAAACATTGTGCCCCCATCATGCTCTATGTTAAGCCTTTAGAAAATTGAATAAGGGACACCCACTTTCCGGCCACTCAGGGCTCAGTTTAGGCACAATGCTCTTGTTGAATCCTCTATTAAGGTTAATGCATTTGTTTTATCTAGATGATTGTACAGGTTATGTTAATTTTATGAAGGGACATGTTGTTTGTGGTTCTTTTTTAGCTGCGAATAAATCATATTGGCATAATGCTAATGGCAGCTAAAGGCACACAAACACAGTGGACTGGGGGTGCACTGGGAATGGCTGTGGCTAGGAACACTGCCATGGAAAGGAGGGGGGACTAAAAGTGCTTCAACTGCAGTTTAATCAAAGTTACACACCCCAGCTTTGAGGCAGAGTATGGGCTCTTTAAATGCAGAGACAACACAGTGAGTGATGAGCACGGACCTCGCACATTCATCCTTCTACACCATGCCATGGCACACATTCATGTTGTGTGCATGTGTGTCTTCTTTCTGTACAGATGTCTGCTGTAACAAAAAGACACACGTGCAGGAAGAAAATGATGCCCAAAGATTCACAAACACTGTGATGAGACATTTGTTTGTTTGTGATCATTAACGCGTGTGCCTGTGTTCATGTGTGTGTTCATTTGTGTGTGTGCAGTGGGTGATCAGCATCCTGACCATGGGGACTTTGTGTTGAGTGAAGGTTTCATCTGTTACGGCTGTACAGTCCAGTTAGTCTGCACAGAGACTGGAGTGGCTCTGCCACCAATGGTAAAATGCACACACACACACTAACACACACACACACACCCAAAGACACACACACACACACATTGTACCTTACAAGTGTCTCAGCCCCTCCTGGCCAACACATATGGAGCTTCTTGTGTTTCAGAGCTGTTTGTAGATGTGTAAACAGATCTGTGTGGAACAACATTAACTTATAAATCACATCCTGCTGACGTCCTGGATTCTCTTCTTGTTTATCCCACTGTGTCTCTCCTCTCTCACCACTTTGCACTGTTATGCAGAGTATCATCTAGTGAATCTTCATATACACACTAAAAGGTTGCTGACCTCTGGCCTAAACTAATGCTGCAGGGGACTATTCAGGAAAGACTTTTCCATACTGTTTCTGTTTTTATTTCTACATTTTTTACTGGCTGATTCCAAGTTACTTTAATGGCTTGTTGTTTGCTGCACTTACTTTAGTAAGTTTGTGTCATAGGGTGGGTGGGGAGTTTTGAGGGTTGGGAACTAATGGTAGGAAGAAAAAAATATATGAATCGATCTGATGTCACCTCCATATATACAGTAAATAAAAACATTCACTGCAAAACCTGTGTTTTGACTTAACAATCACAGAAGAGACTTGCAAGACTCTAAGACATCATTGGCCCACAGTTTCCTATTTGGCCCCAAGAATAAAATTCAGGAAATGTGTTAGGAAAAACTAGAATGGTTTTCAGGCTGTCCTTTCTTGTTAATTGACTTTATCTATTAATGCAACCCCCAAAACAATTGCAACTGGAACAACTTACCAGGTATCTGCTATTTTGAAATCCACCTGTCAGCCAATATTAGACAACATTTAACCAGAAAACCAAGACTATTGGAATCAAACCCAGTGATGGGACTGATCTCACTTTTCAAGGCTAAGAAATACACACAATTAAAAAAAAAAAAAATACATAAGTAACTTTTAATTTAATTTAAATCTGGCCACCATAACATGGCAAGAAAGAAAATGTGGTCATTGGAAAAATGCAGCTGATGAAGCCTACTGTAAAAGACTTTAAACATTTTTTGGCAATGTTTGTATGATGGTTTTATTGGGTATTAGTAAAAAGTCTCTGTCAAAAGCTGGCCTGCATCATGTGATCTCTGCTCTGTCTGCTGAGCTACATCAGGTCTCCTATTCTTAAGCCATCAGAGATAACATGGTCATCTACGCCACAGGAAAAGTGAAAATTGAGACATCCTGAAAGAGAGGAAAAGCTTTGAAGCACCATCACAGATGTTGTGTTCCGCACATGTGTGATCTGTTCCAGCCAAAAACTCAAAAAACAGCCCTGCTGATGAGCTCGTCATTGCTCCAGTCCAGGGTGCATTGTTGGTGAGCCAGACTAAACCTAGTCCTCCCGGAGGACAAAACAACAGATGATCAAACCAGCAAGAGACCAGACTCTGGTTCCAACATCCACATGGACAAAGAACTCGATGAGACAACGTCCTTTGCCCTAATTCTGCCAGTTGAGACTTCAGTTGTTTCTTCAATTCTGGAAGGTGAAGCCATAGAAGAAGATTTGAGGAGTGAACCAGACTCTGCCACTGACCAATCTTCACCACCACAGTTAGCCCTGCCTGTCACAACTAATGTCCTTCCTTCAGTCCTGAGGGTGATGAAACTATAAATAAAGGGCCCAGCAAAGGAGAGGAACCAGCTTTGGCATCATCCTCAACACCTTTAACTAGAAGTGCTCAGAGAGCACAAACCTCCAGCAAGGCATTCCCAACTTTATCGGCCAAGTTATTTTCAAAAATATGGAAAACTGCCCTCTTTCTCACTGTTAAGAAATCCTGGATCCACATTCAGATTCAGATCACCATTAAAATCAATATAATAACTTCTCTGTGTTATGTCACAGACACAGCAGCACTGAAGCTCTACAGAGCAGTGAAACAGAAGCAGAGTGGGTTGAATTAACTTGCCATGCGTGGACATCAGTCTGTGAGTTTTAGCCCTATTCTTCATATACTAACCAAGGTGACGTCGATATACTGAGGTAGTTTTTTTTTTTCTTTTTGTATATAAAAGGAGTGAAGACAGTGCTATAGATTGCAGTATATGGCATGGACAAGAAATCACAATACTCATCATATCATAAGATATTAAGAACCACAGTATAATTAAATTATGACTAAGGTATAGTGTGGCCACTGTTTATTCCCACCCCTAGTGGTTTTGAACGAGGGAAGGTATTATCAGCCTGTCATTCCTGGAGCTTGCATGCTCAGGGCCTGTTTTGGCCATGATGTTTTAGTGTAGCTGAGATTTAAACAGAGTAGGAATTTCTCTGGCATGGTGGGTGGTGAGAATTAGCACTGAATGGGTGCTCTAGGAGGCTAGAGCTCACTGGCCAGTTTTTTGTAGGTGTCATGGGGATAATTAGACAAAACTCAGAAGGTCTCCACCTGATGACCCCTGTCATGTTCTGGCTGTTGCTGCTTATCAGTATGTTATTTGGACTGGAGGGCCTGTGAGAGGCCTTGTGCTACGGTAGGTAGCGTCAGCAGCAGTGGCGGCTGGTGCTAAAAATTTTAAGGGGGGCGCAGCTTTGGAGGAAATAAACCAACGAAGCACTCCATACTACAATGAAAAAAAACTAAAGACAAAACATAATCACAATTCAACCTACTTTGAACAATGCAATATTTGAACAGAAATTTTGCCCTCTTCTCCTTCTGGGCTGCAAATTTCTCAATGACCCTCTGATTGAAGTCCATCATACACTGTATTGCCAAAAGTATTCGCTCACCTGACTTGACTCACATATGAGGCTCTAATTTCCTGGCGCAACTCGGGGTGGCGTAGCCTGGTGCACCCCGCGCAGTGGTAATTTTGTCCGGCGCACCGCGGTGCACAGCCAATTTGACAATTTGGTAGACCGGCTGCACCGACATGGGTGTGACGGAGCACCAGGGGGAGGTGTCGAAAGATTCAGCTTGGCGCAGTGACAATTTGGTACCAAAAAAACACGCGGAAGGTCCCCAAAGCCCACCAGCTCCAACCTGGTCTATTCTTGGCGCAGGTGAGGCGCACTCGGGGCAGTGGTAATTTGGCTGATAGGCGCACAGTGCGCACACGTCAGCAAAACCTCACAGGCAGGTATCCAGAGTGTCAGGCACATTTCAATGCAATAAACAATCACAACAACCACTATTTCATGTAACCATCTGAACCAGCATATAGATTTGTATCTATATTAATTGTCCCGTCACATCTGATGTCAGATCAGAGACGTTTGTCATAACTAACGAGTTCACTTCTCTCAGCCAACTACAAACAGCCACATCATCCGATATGGAGTATCCATCTTCTCTCATCTCATGAAATTCAAAAGAAAAGAAAAAAGAGAGAGACGCTCGCTGAATAAATCTAAGTCACTCGGTGTCTTAAGGATTTACCTGCGATTGCCCATATTTCTCTGTTTTAATCTTTATTCATAACGTGATCTAAAAAGATGGAGTACATTATTGCAAGGAGGAGGAGGAGGAGATATGATTTCACCAAAGGTTCTGCTATCTGGCAGACAGACCAGTAATGCAGGTGGATCACAAGCATGATGAATGGATTAGCCTGCTGCTGTGTTTAAATGTACTCCTATTATGACACAGGAACAGATTACATCAGTACCGTGAGGTGGTACACACGGTGACACGCATCGTGGCTCCGATGCACGGCCCGGTGGCCCCTGCGCTCTCCCAGTTGCTGTAAAAGTGACAGCCGACAGCGGCTCTGACCTTTTTCGCCACCAAGGTGAAATTGTCACCTCCCGCGCCAACGGGACACACCCCGTTGGCGCCGCGCCGCGCCCCGCCTGCCCCTGGTCTACGAATTTAGAGCCCATGAACTTAAGTGACATCCCATACCTAATGCATAGGGTTCAATATGACATCGGTCCACCCTTTGCAGCTATAACAGCTTCAACTCTTCTGGGAAGGCTGTCCACAAGGTTTAGGAGTGTGTTTATGGGAATTTTTGACCATTCTTCCAGAAGCACATTTGTGAGGTCACACACTGATGTTGGACGAGAAGGCCTGGCTCTCAGTCTCCGCACTAATTCATCCCAAAGTTGTTCTATGGGGTTGAGGTCAGGACTCTGTGCAGGCCAGTCAAGTTCATCCACACCAGACTCTGTCATCTATGTCTTTATGGACCTTACTTTGAGCACTGGTGCACAGTCATGTTGGAAACCTGTGGTAAGGACATCAAAACAGTGGACCAGCGAAGCTGTGGAGAAGCTACAGGCGTGCTTGGACTCTACTGACTGGGATGTTTTCAGGACTTCTACCAACAGTCTGGACGAGTATACAGATGCGGTGACGTCATACATCAGCTTCTGTGAGGACAGCTGTGTAACATCACGCACCAGGGTGAGTTACAACAATGAAAAACCCTGCTTCACTGCTAAACTCAGGACACTCAGGCTGGAGAAGGAAAGGGCGTTCAGAAGTGGGGACAGAGACAGCTTCAGGGCAGCTAAGCGTGAGTTTACCAAAGCAGTGAGAGCTGCTAAACGACAGTACTCAGAGACACTTCAACAACAGTTCTCTGCTCAGGACACTGCTTCTGTCTAGAAAGTCTTGAGGAAAATAACCAACTACAAGCCATTGTCCCCCCACTCCACCAACGACCTGCGCCAGGCAAACCAGCTGAACGAGTTTTACTGTCGCTTTGAAAGACAATGGTCAACTGACGACCCCATCCCCCCACTTCACACCTCCAGCCCACCTCATCACACCGGCTCCATACCCCACACCCCAACAGGGGCTCAGAGCCCCGCACAGATCGGCATTCCAGACTCCCCCCCCCCCCTCCTCTCAGAGTCACAGCTCACTATCCAGGAGAGAGACGTCAACAGACTCTTCAAGAAGCAGAAGCCCCGCAAAGCAGCAGGACCTGACTCTGTCTCCCCCTCCACCTTGAAACACTGCGTCGATCAGCTGTCGCCAGTCTTCACAGACATCTTCAACACGTCACTGGAGACATGCCACGTTCCAGCCTGCTTCAAGACCTCCACCATTATCCCCGTTCCAAAAAAGCCAAGACCCAGTGGACCTAATGACTACAGACCTGTCGCTCTGACCTCTGTGGTGATGAAGACTTTAGAGCGTCTTGTGCTCTCTCACCTGAAAGCCATCACAGACCCACTCCTGGACCCCCTGCAGTTCGCCTACAGAGCCAACAGGTCTGTAGACGATGCTGTCAATCTAGCCCTCCACTTCATCCTGCAGCATCTGGACTCAGCAGGGACCTATGCCAGGATCCTGTTTGTGGATTTCAGCTCTGCCTTCAACACGGTCATTCACCCCTGCCCTGCTCCAGGACAATCTCTCCCAGCTGAGTGCGCCTGCCTCCACCTGCAGATGGATCACAGACTTTCTGTCTGACAGGAGGCAGCACGTGAAGCTTGGGAAGCAGGTCTCTGAAACCAGGACCATCAGCACCGGCTCCCCCCAAGGCTGTGTTCTTTCCCCACTGCTGTTCTCCCTGTATACCAACAGCTGCACCTCCACGGCCATCATAGAGTCCATCCTCTCCTCCTCCATCACCATCTGGTACCCTGCAGCCACCGCTCGAGACAAGAACAGGCTGCAGCGCATCATCCGCTCTGCAGAGAAGGTGATCGGATGTAACCTGCTATCTCTCCAGGATCTGTACACCTCTAGTACCCCTTTCAGACTGGCCAAAAAACCCGTGTAAATCCTCTAACAAACGGCTCCTGTCCGCAGTTTGAAAGGGTTTACTCGGCATTTCGACCTGGGTCGACTTAGAGGGACAGAAGTACAAAGTACAGAAAACCGTGTCCACGGCGTCCATGCTCTTCTCCATTGTTTACGTGGTCGTGTTTTGTCGCGCCGATGACGTCATCAACGTGATGACATCAGCTTGATGCGCCAGAGGAAAAAAAACAGCCACGCAGCTCATCTGCTGCTGAGTAGACCCGGGTCTGCTGGCAGTGGTAAAGGAGTCCCTCGCGGGTTAACCAGCATTGAAAAAAACAGCGTTGACCTGCGGATTTTAGTGTGAAAGCGGTATAGGACTCTGAGGCGTGCAGGAAAGATCTTGGCTGACCCCTAAACACAAACTTTTCGAGCCCCTCCCCTCAGGCAGGAGGCTGCGGTCCATTAGGACCAAAACCTCACGCCACAAGAACAGTTTCTTTCCCTCCGCTACATCACTGCTGAACACTGCCCATGACCCACCCCGACTCCCCCCAACCACCTGATACCAACTCCATTGGTAACAACTGTAAATAACTCTGTATATATTTAGCCTACTTTATTTTATTATTTTATTTTATTCTATTTTATTCTATATTTCTATTTCTGATTACTCTTATTACAATGCTTGCACCTTATTTTTATTTTTATTTTTATTGTTATCTTTTTACTGATTGTCTGTTTGTACTTTGCACCAACAGCACCAGAGCAAATTCCTTGTAAGTGTAAAAACCTACTTGGCAATAAATCTGATTCTGATTCTGATTCTGATTCTGGAAGAGGAAGGGGCCAGCCCCAAACTGTTCCCACAAAGTTGGGAGCATGGAATTGTCCAAAATGTCTTGGTATGCTGAAGCATTCAGAGTTCCTTTGACTGGAACTAAGGGGCCAAGCCCAGCTCCTGAAAAACAACCCCACACTATAATCCCCCCTCCATCAAACTTTACACTTGGCACAATGCAGTCCAACAAGTATCGTTCTCCTGGCAACCGCCAAACCCAGACTCGTCCATCAGATTGCCAGATGGAGAAGCGCGATTCGTCACTCCAGAGAATGCGCCTCCACTGCTCTAGAGTCCAGTGGGTCGTGCTTTACACCACTGCATCTGATGATCTGCATTACTCTTGGTGATGTATGGCTTGGATGCAGCTGCTCGGCCATGGAAACCCATTCCATGAAGCTCTCTGCACACTGTTCTTGAGCTAATCTGAAGGCTATATGAAGTTTGGAGGTCTATAGCGATTGACTCTGCAGAAAGTTGGTGACCTCTTCGCACTATGCGCCTCAGCATCCGCTGACCCCGCTCTGTCAGTTTACGTGGCCTACCACTTTGTGGCTGAGTTGCTGTTGTTCCCAAACACTTCCACATTCTTATAATACAGCTGACAGTTGACTGTGGAATATTTAGGAGCGAGGAAATTTCATGACTGGATTTGTTGCACAGGTGGCATCCTATCATGGCTCCACGCTGGAATTCACTGAGCTCCTGAGAGCGACCCATTCTTTCACAAATGTTTGTAAAAGCAGTCTGCATGCCTAGGTGCTTGATTTTATACACCTGTGGCCATGGAAGTGATTGGAACACCTGACTCTGATTATTTGGATGGTTGAGCGAATATTTTTGGCAATGTAGTGTATCTGTCACCAGTCTCTCTTCCATTGACAGCATGACCAGTGCATTCAGCGTTTCCTGGTTCATGGTGTTTCTCAGGAATGTTTTGATTCTTTTTTAGTTTGAGAAGCACCTCAGCTTCTTCAGTGGTCATGGGTGTGGTGATGAGGATCTTAGAGTGACAGTCTCTGAAATGCCTCTCGAAGAATATTTTCCATGAACAACTGGATAAAGTCCACAGCACCACAGCAGGCCTTGAACTCCTCCTTGCTGTCGATTAAGACTGAGCTCTGTCTTCAGCTTGCTCCTGTTGAGCACTGGGTAGCCCTTCAAGGAGGGCATCTTCAGGAAACATGGCGTGGTACTGTGTGAACCTGTGACCCTGCAGCAACTGGTGCAGGGTCACAGGTGGTCAGTGACAGAGGATCGTTTCCTCAATATGGTGTTGTAGACCTACAGAATAAGACTGAAAAAATACATCAAAAGTTAACATCAGTATTTACTGGAAAAAAAAATCAATAAAACAGTCAAGGTTTAACCTGCTCCCATAAAATAAAGCTGTAATTTATGTCATTTTCACCATTTTAAGAACATTTCTTGTGTCAACTGAACAATGTCTTATTTTATACGTGTCTTATGTCCCATGGCTCAAGATTGTAAACACAAACAGAATCTTATGTTCCACTGAACTGGTGCTTTAAAACTAAAGGTAAAACTATGTATTTTTGTATCCATATAGAACATTTTATTATAGCAACTAAACATATGATGTACAAATATATATAATAACAATATTGCATATATTTATATTGATCTCTGTTATTTTATATCACATGTTTAGTTGCAATAACAAAACTTCTACATTTAGAGGCAGTATGAAACATTTTGTTGTCTGTTTTCATTGATTTTATACTGTGCACAATATAAGCTGGAAAGGTACAAGGTCAGTGTCATATCCAAAAGCTCCAGTAGATTAAAAAATACTTCTGTAATGGACATACAGTTTATTTTCAGACAGATTTCACTGAAAGTGGAAAGTAAACTATTTGGCACAGATAATAGAATTGAAAGGGTTTATTTAAAGTTAAAATTTGTAAGATGTAAGAATTCATTGGTGGGATTATAGGCTCTGTGAATCACTTAAGAGGTAAATAATGTGTTGTTTACACTTTTGGGACCAAAAAAACCCCCATTATTTTAACCAGTAAATTGCAACACATAACTTGATAGCATTATCACTTCTTCTTTTTGTAATTTTTTAAAGGCTTTTCCACAACGTAACAGTAATATTTAATGAGCAGTGCAATAAACCTTTGCAATTTCTGCATGCACATGTGTATATTAAACTTACAGGTTGTGCTATCTTTAGTATGTTTCTTTGTACTTAAGACTTTGTGTGTCTATTTTTACTCTTCATTAGTGTGCATGGTTCCTGCATTGTCATGTTTTTTTAAATATATATTTTTAGGGCCCTTTATATAATATTTTAAACAAAATAATGTATCTATTTTGTCAGTTAAACTAAAAAGGAATTTCTAGTGGGGTAAAAACAAACTTACCCACCCATTAAAAGCACCAATTCCTTGTAAAAGTATGTTGTTTTTGTAAAAATATGCAAGAATTAAAAAAGTATATAGATTTTTTCGAACTTAAGTCTGCAATAGGATAATGTTCTACAGAGCAAAGCATTTATATCCTCTTGGCAAACTCATTTTGTAGCTTCTAATCTATAGTTTAGTGCCATGTGTGATATAAAATGAAAAATTTTGCCCCTGAATTATGTTATGTCTACTAGTTAAGACACATCCTAATCTAATCTTCAGTGTAGCACAGCCTCTTAATGAATTTCTTCTCCGATGCAATCTCACCTCTTCTGTGATCCTCTGATGGTTCTCTGGACGACGCCTCTTTGGTGCATGGGAGCATTGGTCGGATGCGTGAGGGTACATGAGATGGTTGTGCATGAGTAAATCATATCTGCTGCGGTGAGGTGTTGATATGATTGACAGCGCTCGCTGTCCAGTCAGATGAGGAAAAGAAACACCAGAACAATACTAATTCGCTGCCAGTCAAAGTGGGAGTGTGCGGGGCGCAATTCTCTGCACCCTGCAGGCAAAGAAACCCCTGTTATTGAATGCTGACAGGTGCTGCTAACAGACTATTACTGTGTGGTACAAATAAATGTTTTATGCGTTATTTTTTTATAATTTAATGACAAATTATGTTGTGTTTAACTAGACTTCGTCTGTCGAATTTTGTAGGGGGCGGCGTCCCAGTTCCCCCTATTGACAAACTGCCTCTGGTCAGTGGACTAAATTATACTAGTCAGCAGTGTAACTACCTGGAATTTGTATGTACAGAGCCTAAGTCAGTTGAAGGTGGTGCTGCTGTGGCACCAAAGGGCCATGTGATTGATTATATAACTTGTATAAACTTGTATAGGCTATTAGGATATAAGTGAGGTCACAGGTTTCTTCACTTGGCATTTATCCTGTCTTATGTTTTTCTTAAATCCACCAGTCATACAAGGCATTTGTCTTGATTCTTTTAATTTAATCTGCACTTAAAAAGCTTTATTCAAAGTTGAACAAAGTTCTCTCTGTGTGGTGAAGCCTCTCTGTCCCTACAGTTAAAGAATGATAACTACTTTGCTCCTTTATGTCTTACAGATGTGTGTCCAGCTGTTATATAAGCCCTTAAATAAATGCTCTTAGTTTTCAGTTTAGGTTTTATTTACATGGACCTATCAGCAGAGTCCTTCATAATCTGCTGACCACTCTCTTCCTAATATCTTCTGAACTGCTCTCATAACAAGCTCAGCTGCACCAGTGATGGTTAGCATATATCCGCACACCTCCACCTGGTTTTATACTTGAGGCTTTTCTTGATGGTTTCTCTGAAGATACAGCTGCTCCTGTGGGGTTGGTTGGGTTCTGAGTGGCTCAGTTTTTTACTTGTAGTCATGATCGAGGGACTAAAGAGGTGCAGAAGCCTTGGACAGATGAAACCTGCATGGTCAAACAAAAAACAGAGCTAAAATCAGTGTAAATTGAGTGTCTGCATGGGTCCACATCGCAAATTGTTGATCTTAATCTGTTCCTGTAATTATGGACTCTCTGTGAGGTTAAATTCAACATAACATAGTCTTACTTTACCATCCCTTCTATGTTGAGAAGAAATGTCATCTCTCAGATAATCTCTTTCAACTGTTTAAGTGTGACTTCCATATACCGCTGCATGGTCTTTTTTTTTCTCTGATTGTTGTTTAGGTAGTTTTACCAAGAAAACTATTGCAGATGTATACAAAAAGTAATATTTCACCATCATGCTGCATCCCATAGCCACACTGTGATGTTAGACTAGCAGGATACAGACATTCACAATCAAACATTAGACAAACTTAGCTTAATTAATAGTTTGGGAGGGTATAATTTATGGCCCTTTATTGCACAGTGCGACCTGCATTTTGAATTGCACACAGTCACCTTTCCTTCAGAGCGAGCAAAGGTTGCCTTTATAATCTCACACCTGACTGGCAGTGCAGAGTCAAGGGTCACCGCTGAATGGAGCCGAAATTCAGCCACTTGTAACTCTGTGGATGTTTTTATGAAGACCATGGAGCAAGTTTTCCAACACACAGCCCCTGGCTGTGAAGCAGTTCGCACTCTCATCACGTTGAGGGTGTTAGATTATGCCATCGAGTTTCGCACCCTTGAGAGAATGAATAGAAGAACAACACTTTAATAAATACTTTTTTCAAGGTCTGTCAGGCAATGTTCAGGACCATTTGGGCCCTCTAGGCCTTATTGCTCTGGCAATAAAGACCAACAAGAGACTGGTGGAATGAGAGAAAGAGGGAGGGGGCCAGAGGGAACGCACTTCCTCTCCATGTACATGGAGGACCCGCTCTTCATATCTTCCCAGCCATGTCAGACCTCCTGCTGCCAACCTGACACCACCTGCTACCCCCAACAGCGAGGAACCGATGCAACTGGGCAGAACATGACTCTCTCCTGAGGAACGCCAACACCGCCTCAGAGATGAATGGTGTTTTTACTGTGGCCATTTGGGACATTACGTGAGTAACTGCCACATCAAGGGTGCCCGTTCCATGGTTAAAGGGCGAGTAGCGGTGAGTCAAAACTTGGTTATTCATAATCCTGTCCATGTTTTACCTGAAATCATGCTGTGCTCTCCCAGTTATAGTCTAGAGCTGCCTGTATTAATTGATTCTGGCTCAGACACCAACCTCATGAACTCTCTCTTTGTTAGGAGGCTACGTCTAAGAACCTTTTGCTTGAACCACCCTCTCGGAGTTAAGGCAGTGGATGGCAGTTTTTTGGGCAACATCACTCACTGCACTCAGTCCCTGAGATTATTTTTTTCCTGACTCCCATTCAGATTTGATTAGTTTCCACATTTTTGACTCAATGAACCATGACTTAATTTTAGGGCACCCTTGGTTGGAGTTACATCACCCCCACTTTGATTGGTCTTCTGGACAGGTTATCTCCTCGGGAAGCAATTGCTCCCACAACTGTCTCATGGTTAAAGCTCCTGTCCTGACAGAAATTTCTAACTGCTCCCAGAAGATCTCGATCTTTTATCTGCTCCCACGTGTTATCACAATCTTAAAGAGGTCTTCTCCAAAGCCAAGGCCAAGTCCCTTCCACCCCATAGACCTATGACTGTACCATTAATCTCCTGCCTGGCTCTACACCACGAGAAGGAGGTTGTTCTCTCTTTCAGCCCCTGAACACAAGGCCATGAAAGAATATGTGGAGGAGTCCCTTGCAGCAGATGTCATCCACCCATCGTCGTCTCCAGCAGGAGCGGGATTCGTCTTTGTGTCTTTGAAGAAAGACAAGACCCTTCAACCCTGCACTGACGACAGGGGGGTTAATGACATCATGGTGAAACACAAGTATTCTCTCCCCCTCACCCTTAGCACCATCAACTCCTTAATGGTGCTAAGGTTTTCACCAAGCTTGACTTAAGAAATGCCTACCATCTGGTAAGAATCAGGGAAGAGGATGAGTGGAAGACTGCTTTAAATACACCCACTGGTCACTATGAATATCTGGTGATGCCCTTTGGGCTCACTAATGCTCCTGCTGATTTCCAAAGTTTTGTTAGTGATGTTCTCAGGGATATGCTGAATTTCAATGTTTTTGTGTATTTAGATGATATTCTGATCTTCTCCCCTCATGAGAAAACTCATATCTGTCATGTTTGCTCGGTGCTTGAACGTTTGCTGCAGCACGAGCTCTATGTTCAGGCAGAAAAATGTGAGTTTCAGAAATCCTCGGTTTCCTTTCCCTGGTTTGTGCTGGCAGAGGGGGAAATTAAGATGGATCCAGAAAAGGTCAGAGCAGTGGCTAATTGGCCCACCCCTATGTCACGTAAAGATGTGCCAATATTTCTAGGTTTTGCCAATTTTCATAGAGGATTTATCAGGAATTTCAGCTCCCTAGCTTCACCTCTGCACAACCTGACTTCTCTTCTCACGACTTTTGTGTTGAATTCTGATTGTGATGTTTCATTTCAGAAACTGAAGAAGAGCTTCATTTCAGCCCCCATCCTCACTCTTCCAGACTCCAGCCAGCAGTTCATTGTGGAGGTCCATGCCTCAGATGTCGGGAGCTGTTCTCTCACAGAAACACCTCAAGGATGGGAAACTGCATCCTTGTGCGTTTCTCTCCAAAGAACTCTCCCCAACAGAGAAATTATGACATTGGGGACCGAGAACTGCTGGCTGTTAAGGTGGCTCTGGAGGAGTGGAGACACTGGTTAGAGGAACCTCAGTCCCCATTCGTAGTTTGGACTGATCACAAGAACTTAGTGTACCTTAAGTCAACTAAAAGGTTGAATGCAAGGCAAGCCAGGTGGGTGGTATTTTTTAATTGTTTTATCTTCACCCTGTGCTGTCATCCTGGCTCTAAAAATGTTAAGCCTGATGCCCTAGCACGTCTATTTTCAGGAGATATGTCAGTCTCCAATCCCAAAATGATTCTACCTTTGTTTCAGCCCTAACTTGGGAAATTGAGGCTAAGGTCAAAGAGGCCATTAGGCCACCTTGAGGTTCCCCAAGAGTGTCCTGAGAATAGGCTCTTTGTAGTTTTCCAACTTAGTGGGCGAAGTGATTCATTGGGCCCACACTAATAAGACTGCATGTCTGTCACCCAGGTATCTCAAAGAC
Organism: Cetoscarus ocellatus; assembly: GCA_037902135.1. NCBI lineage: Eukaryota > Metazoa > Chordata > Actinopteri > Labriformes > Labridae > Cetoscarus > Cetoscarus ocellatus. Next base: position 83,449 of record JBAMNC010002074.1, read on the forward strand.
ACTATTTGTTGCACATTAGTGCTTCTGATGGCCCAATCTCAACAGAATCACCACACAGTATGTAAATGCATGTCTGATTTGTGTCTCTAACAAGCCTTCCCCCCACAAAGCCTCCAAGAGAATTACAGCCCCTGCCCATTCCTCAACGCCCTTGGACTGATATCTCCCTGGACTTTGTTACAGGACTGCCCACCTCAGAGGGTAACTCCACTGTCCTCAATGTTGTCGACAGATTCTCTCTAAGATAGTGCATTTTGTTCCCCTTGGCTAAGGAAACAGCCGAGACTCTGCTTAATCATGTCTTTAGGATTCATAGATCCCCAGTGACGTGGTGTTGGACAGAGGCCCCCAGCTCAACTCGCAGTTCTGGAAATAATTCTGCAGTCGTATGGGGGCTACTGTCAATCTGTCCTCCAGCTTTCACCCAGAGACCAATGGTTGGTCCAAGAGGCTTAATCAGGAGCTGGAGACTGGCCTCCACTGTCTTGCCTCCCAGAATCCTGGTACCTGGTCCCAGAAGCTGGTTTGGGTGGAGTATGCTCACAACTCCCTGTCTTCCTCATCCACTGGTATGTTACTCTTTCACATTGTTCATGGCTTCCACCCATCTCTGTTTCCCACCCAAGTCCCTGATTCCTCTGTCCCATGCGCATTGGCCTTGGCGAAGTGCTGTAAGAGAACCTGGGAGCGAGCCCGCCAGATGCTTCTGCATCATTCCAAGAGCTATAAGATGGCAGCAGATCGTAAGAGGGCCCCAGCGCCTGATTACTTAAGTTGCGTTCACACTGAACGCGACTTTGCAACTGAAATTGCATCGCCTGTCCATAAATACCTCATTTTGGTCACCGTCGCTCAGCAGATAATGAGTTATAAATGACTTGTTAACTGTATGTTAATGATTTATAACTATACCTTATAAATTAGTAATAGATCATGAAAAAGCTATTAGTAAATTACTTACTAATGACTTGTTAAGTATCAGTTAATAGTTTATATATGTTATTGGGAGGTTATTCTAAAGTTGCAACTATTCCTCATTTATAAACTGTTAGCAAATGAGGAATAGTTGCAACCTTAGGATAACTCCCCAATAACATACATAAGCTAATAACTAATACTTAACTTATATATTAACTCACACTTTACAGATCAGCTGTTAATAGTTTGTTAACCATCTACTAATACCAGTGAAACTTTGTAGAACAGCAAATGGGTGGAATAAGTTCAAGGTACAGAAATTTGATGTGATATTTAAAATATAAAATTTTTCTACCTCAACCTTGTTCCACCCATAGGCTTTTCGGTGTATTGTATTTTACAAAAAAAACACCACAGATGAAATGCTGAACATTGTGTTCAATGTATAGAAACACACATACTGAGCCATCACATGGCAGAACAGCAGTATACAACAGTATATAACAATACAAAAACCCATGAGGGTTGGACACTTTTTGTGCTTAAACACTGGATAAACAGAATTTCAGAGGTACATTTAATGTCCATACATCACAGCAATGTCATGGTTCATCCATCCTAACGGCCCTTTGTGATGCTTACGGGCAAGCCACTCATGCCATTGAATAACTCTTGAGATGGTCCACCAGTAACTCCTCTGTACGATTCCCCCTGAGTCTCCACACATTTTCCTTAACTGTTCTCCAGGCCCTCTCTATGTGCTGAGTATGTGCACCTGTTTGGGCATCGACATATGACACACTGTGATTGACAGTGAAATGGGTGTAACCTAGCTGAGGTAAAGCATTGCGATAAGCCCAATACTCATCACTTATTATTGTAAATCCCACTTTAACATGATAAGTGGCACCAGATCTCTCCTTCTTCTTCTCTCGACTAAGCGAAGAACAGGCTTTGCATGTCTTCTCCCTCTCCAGTTCACACCTAGCATCCCAAACACCCACTTCTTCCTCTTCCAGCAACCAGCCATTAGTCCCAAATGAGTAATCTGTCATTCAGTGGTAATTTGTATTAGTATCTTGATAATAGTGCTTGCTGCTTGCCTTTCTTTTGTGTCTGAAGTGGCTCTCATCAACGGTGACAAACTGCTGTCGCCCCCCAGTGTACTGGCCTCTTGCTTGCTGATATCAGTCCATTGCAGTAGTCCACACATTTGAAAAATGTGTGCACTACTGCAATGGTAAAATATGTTTTTTGGTATTTTCTACAGAGCTCTGTAGATACATTTAGAACTAATAATACTGTAGGGTATTTGTAAAACCCTGTTTCTAATATGAATTGCCAGAGCCTATAGATTGAGAGAGCCAATTGCCATTGAGCTACAAGAGGCGGGGTCAGACACTCATGTTGCTCCACCAGTCCTAATGCTGACCAACATAGCATCCCATAAATAACAGCAAATTACACCTTTTAGCACAAAAAAAAAAACACAAAAATGAAATAACTCCAAGCGCCTGTTATCATCATGAGTCTAGAGATTAGGGGTGTTATATTGATAATGGATATCGGTCTGCTAACAGCAAAAAAACAAATATCGGATTATATCGGCCTGCATCTGAAATCTCCAATATTGCATTCTGATACAAGCAGCCCATTCTAATTTATTTGTCATTTATTTAATTCAGTTGTAGAATATGCTTAGGTTTAAGTTAAACACAGTGGTTACTTTGAAATTTAAAAATATATGTTTTTGTTTTTATTGGATTTATTGAGGTTACTTTTCAGGGTCCTCTAATTTATTTTTTATTCATTTTATTTTAATTGTAGTATATTCTTATGTTTAAGGTTAAAATTTATTTAACCCATTAGCAAATGGGTCAGTTTTTCTCATACCTACTATTGCTGACTTCTGTTCTCTGTTTGAGTAATCTCACTTGATCAAGCCTTTTCTTACAGTCCATGCTACAAAATAAGTAATAAAATTATGTATGATTCCTGCTGTTATCATATCACATCTATATCAGTATCGGCCAGTACTCAAGGCTGCAATATCAGTATCGTATCAGAGGTGAAAAAGTTTTATCGGGACACCCCTTCTAGAGATGCTCCATAACACAAAAATCACAAGCTTTATTATATAGTCTCCAGTTATTGTTTATGACAGCATAGTTATACAGTATTTCTATTGAAATAAACACTTTTCATCATAGACAGACAGACTAACATCATTTACCTATGCCGTAGCGTACCTGTACACAAAGCACATCCAGTTGAAGAGGGAGACCTTTGAATTGCTGAATATAGATTTGTGTCTAATTGACCTCTTCAGTTTCCTCCCTCTGTGGTTATGGTGTTTGCAAACCCTGAAGATATATACAAATACAGATTAGAATGCCACAGGCCAGGGTAGTGGCTAGAGGAGTGATTCTCAAACATTTTCATGTCAAGGACCCCCAAAATAATATGTATATGGCCATGAAACCAATCTGATAATATTTGTGCCAGGAACCCCCATAAAATATATTTCAAAAGTGTTGAAATTTTTTCAGTATTTTTTTCTGAAAATAACAAGATCTATTGACCTTACTCTCAGCCCCCAGGAATAAGATGTATAACGTTTTAAATAACGTTTTGACGTGTTGTGTTCTTGTAGATTAGTATTAAGTAGTGTAGTGTATAGTAGTGTATTTCTAGAAACTAATGTTAACATGAATTAAGATATATTAGGCACTCTTATCAGCTCACAATTAAATAGATTTCATTTTCACTAGAATTCTGGACCAAAATACCCACGTATGTTGTCATTTCCTGCAATAAAAATAAACTTACCATGCAAAGTTGTCCACACAAACGGATTCCTTGAATTTCATCTTGTGTTTGCATTTTTGGCATCTCATCTGTCTTCTTAGAAGCCTTTTCTTCTGCATCCATTTGATTATTTCTCTGTGTCTTCTTTTAGATTTAGTTCTGCCTTCAATAAGCTCTCTTAGCTCAGTGGCTAAACCAGGCATTGTTTGGCTACGATTTTACAATATGACTTGATAAGTGCCTACTTATTTTCTTATCCTCTGTTCTTTTCAAACACATCACACAAGCTTCCTAAATCTCTGTGACTAGCTCCCACCAGATTACGTCTGAATTGTATTATAGGTCGGGGGTGACGAGGGTGAAACAAGCCAATCATAATTGTATTCACGGGCTGGAGGAGGAGCCATCCGGCCTCCTCCATCATATTGGCTGGTTGTCAACTTGTCAGTCACCTCGCATCACCACTGTACTTTGATGAGTGACAACCGGTGAAAACCTATACAGACACGTCCATCCTTCACTCACTCAGCAAGTACATTATTGGATGGGCAGCTCACATTAGCATTGATTTCAAACAATGAATACACGGTCTGGTAAAATGTCTGATACCAGTGTTCCCAGCGGCGATGCGCAAAATACAGAGATAAATCCAGGTACTGTTGGGAGAAAGAGAAAGAAGTCAACAGCGGGTACTTCCAGTAAAAAGAAAACTACACCTGTTCACCATGCTGAGCACATGGACAACAACGGTGACGGTAAGCAAGACTACTGCAGTCAAGCCAGCCGTGGTTCGTGTTTGCTTGGTCAAATCAGCCACACATCTTTTTCTAGAGCGCAAATCTACAAATACTTACGGTACTTGTTAAACTGCTCTGAAGATCTGCTGGTAGCGAGTGTGGGCGGACTGCAGTCTCACAATCAGACCCATGATGACACAATACTTTGACAGTAATTAATCCCATTAATAACCTGAAGTTATGACGAAGGTATGCTTCGGGATTTCAAAGTAAGGGACAACGTTAGGGGAAAAAAAAACCTTCAAGAGGACAAGATTAAGGATATTTCACCCATTTTTGATGTGAAATGAAAAGCTTATTTTCCATAAGTAGTCCATGATTCATATACTGCTGATCTAAGTACTTCCCAGACTACCTGCATGCATAGTATAGAGTACTTTTACTCTGTACTTTTAGAGTAATCCTATGTCAAAATCATTTACAGAGGACAAAATTAAGGATATTTCACCCATTTTTGATGTGAAATAAAATGCTTAACTTCCATAAGTAGTCCATGATTCATGTACTGCTTAACTAGGTACTTCCCAGACTACCTGCATGCATTATATGAAGTGCTTTTACTGTGTACTTTTAGAGTAATCCTATGTCAAAATCCTTTACAGACACAAGATTAAGGATATTTTATCCATTTTTGATGTGGCATAAAAAACTTGTTTCCAAAAAGTAGTCCATGATTCATATACTACTGAACTTAGTACTTCCCAGACTATCTGCATGCATAGAATGAAGTACTTTTACTGTGTACTTTTTGAGTAATTCTATGTCAAAATCCTTAACAAAGCAAAATATTAAGAATATCTCACCCATTTTTGATGTGAAATAGAAAACTGCTCTGTTAAGGATTTTGACATAGGATCACTCAAAAAGTACAGAGTAAAAGTACTTCATACTATGCATGCAGGTAGTCTGGGAAGAACTAAGTTCAACAGTATATGAATCATGGACTACTTATGGAAAATAAGCCTTTTATTTCACATCAAAAATGGGTGAAATATCCTTATTCTTGTCCTCTGGATGATTTTTTTCCCCCTAACGTTGTCCCTTACTTTGTAATCCCAAAGCATACCTTCGTCATAACTTCAGGTTATTAATGGGATTAATTACTGTCAAAGTATCATTATCATCATGGGTCTGATTGTGAGACTGCAGTCCGACCCACGCTCCCTACCAGCAGATCTTCAGAGCGGTTTAACAACGATTACCGTAAGTATTTGTAGATTTGCGCTCTAGAAAAAGACGTGCGGCTGATTTGACCAAGCAAACGCGAACCACGGCTGGCTTGACCGCAGTGAAATACTGCATGTTATCTTTTCATTAAAGATGTTTGATCAGGAAAACATGGACTGATAGATTTGTACTACATAATTCAACCATATTAGTAAAATGTCCAATGATTAATTTTGTGTGTATGTGCGTGTGTACGTGCGCGCACGACTAAACATTTACGCGCAAGTTTAGTCGCTTGCAGAAAATAGAAGTTTTAGCCTACATCGGGTGAAACCTGAAGTTCCCCCTCCTAACAACTTTGTTCTGTTCTCAGTAGACTCAAGAAATATTTGCTCGTCATTACTAATTATGATTGTCGAGTTATGCTAGCTCTATGATAGTGGATGATAAACCGGATGTTGGCAAGGAATAGAAAAAGCTGTGCATACGTAGATTCATTGTTGTTGTTTTGAAACGGTCTATATATGAATTGTAAAACTTGTTGTAGGGCTACAGTTTGTAGAATTGTTATTTTCGGAAAGCAACACAGGGTGCATACAAAGTATTGATCAATGTTGATTGAATGTTATAGCTGTCAAATATATATAAGGGCTGAGCAATTTATCAATATTGTTATATAGCATAATAGCTGTCTTTTCCTGGTTTTGAAAGCTTTTACAGTAAAGTGATGTCATTTTCTGAATTTACCAGACTGGCCTAGCTGGTAAAACTTAGTCTAGAATAACTGACTTGGCTGCAAAATATTCAAACAAAAATCATCATACTGGTGTGATTGAATGCATCAAAACTTTAATTCAAGGCTTAGGCAAAATATCAAGATATATATCGTTCCGTGACATAACCTAATAATATCAAGATATTTCAAAAAGCCCTATGTATATATATGTGTGTATATATATATATATAAAGATAGTCTGTACATATGCATTCATATATTCACCGGTAATGGATGATAGTTATACAATTATGTTCACTCATTCAGAGGTCCAGTGCAGATATCTAGAGCCAGCTGCTCAATTTTTTTATTTTGCCTTCACCTGGCTTTTATGATTAGAGCTTTTTTAATTCTCTATTCTATCATTCCAGATACTGAGGCAACTGTAGCTCCAACAGCATTTTTACATACTAAGAAGAAGCAGCTTAAGCCCTGTAAGGCCAAGAAGAAGCAGCATACACTCACAGAAAAAATCAGTGAACTGAATAAGGAGAGTGACTCCCTCCGCCAACAAGTTGGTCAAAGTAAGTAGGCCTAACACTTTCTTGGGAAAACATTTTTGCACATCTGACAATGATACTTGGGTGTTTTGTAAAATATATTGAGCGGAAGAAAAGCCAACATTTCACGGTGACAAGACCTTCATCAGAGCATGAGCGTGTTATTACCCAAACAATACACATGTACAGTTAATACCTGGAAGATAATATCTGAAGCTTTGATTGACAACAGACACGTCTGTCCAACCGATGAGATCACGATTTGATGAATCAGTTTAACTGAAAGTCTTAATAAATGTAAATGTTGATAAGAATGTATGTAAGCTGACTTGTACCATCATAGTAATGCATTTGGAAGCACCACCACCAGAGTCACAAGAAAAAGGACAAAAGGAAGCAAAAAAGAGAAGAAAAAAAGGCAACATGGCAAGCAGAGAGGTAAGTGTAGGGAGAGAGGAAGGCAATAAGGCTGCTCCCCTCATGTGTGTCAGGCATGTAGGCATCACGTCTGTCTGTGTGCGTCTCTCTCTGTCTCTCTATCTCTCTCTCTGTGTCTGTCTGTCTCTCTCTCTCCATGTATAAAGTTTATTTTCCAAAATGTACTTCCTGGTGGGTATATTATCTTGGACACCCCAATTGCTCTGTGCCCATGTAATCTTCATTACTTTTTTCAACCACTTTGCATCTATGTGTGTGTTTCCCTGTGTCAATTCGCTACTTGTATGTTTGTTATACTTAACTAAATTTCTATCTGTTTCAGCACGTCATCCTAAGGAGGTCATCAAGAGATACAAGAAAGTCCTTAAGGCGTACAAGAAAGGAGGAAAGCTGAAGGTGGCATATCGAAAGGTCGGTGTCGACCGAAACACCATCGTCGCGAATGCCCCTATCTGTGAGCTGGCTGTTGTGGCCCCAAAGAAATGCAAGGAGTTGCTGATTGCTCATACACCACAGCAACGACTGCAGGACTTTGCAAAAAAATGTCTGAAAGTGTTGATATATGATCCAAACCTTATGAGGGATGTTGAACATCAAAAGAAAAAGGGGAAACTGATTCCTCTGTCTAAGAAAGCTTAGGTGTTGTGTCACTGTGGGATGGTGCCCTAGAGCAGTTCAGTTGTAGCTCGGGTCTGGTTCACAATTATGGAGGTCCAAGTTGTGTTAAGGTATGTTCATATCAATAATGCCAATGGCTTGATTTTGATTTATTTTGTTTTCATGTCCTGCACAAAAAGTGTCCAACCCTCATGGGTTTGTGTATTGTTATATACTGTTGTATACTGCTGTTCTACCATGTGATGGCTCAGTATGTGTGTTTCTACACATTAAACACAATGTTCAGCATTTCATTTGTGGTGTTTTTTTTGTAAAATACAATACACCGAAAAGCCTATGGGTGGAACAAGGTTGAGGTAGAAAAATTTTATATTTTAAATATCACATCAAATTTCTGTACCTTGAACTTATTCCACCCATTTGCTGTTCTACAAAGTTTCACTGGTATTAGTAGATGGTTAACAAACTATTAACAGCTGATCTGTAAAGTGTGAGTTAATATATAAGTTAAGTATTAGTTATTAGCTTATGTATGTTATTTGGACGTTATTCTAAAGTTGCAACTATTCCTCATTCACTTACACTTAATAAATGAGGAAAAGTTGCAACTTTAGAATAACGTCCCAATAACATATATAAACTATTAACTGATACTTAACAAGTAAATTAGTAAGTAATTTACTAATAGCTTTTTCATGATCTATTACTAATTTATAAGGTATAGTTATAAATCATTAATATACAGTTAACAATTCATTTATAACTCATCATCTAACTGTTAACAAACACTTAACAAGCCATTAATAACTCATTAATTAACAGTTTACTAATGATCTATTAACTTGTTATAACAGATAAATTAACTGTTAACAAACACTTAACAAGTCATTAATTAACAGTTTACTAACAGTTTACTAATGTTAATTAATGACTTATTAACTAGTTATAACGGATAGTTATTATAAAGTGTTACCTGTAACGGTATCCTTTTCACTCACCTACCAACCACAAAACACTGCAGCTGATGGCCCTGCAGCAGCATCGTTTGTGAGTCACCATTGGTGCCTCCTTCCAGAGTCCCCCTTCCCCCCCACTCTCAGTTTGTGCACGGTGGACCCGTCTTCACTGTGAAGAGACTCCTGTCATCTTGTCATTGGGGCCAGGGGGTGCAGTATCTGGTGGACTGGGAGGGATATGGTCTGGTGGAATGCTCCTGGATTCCCTCCAGGTTCATCATGGACCCCTCTCTTATTCAGGACTTTCAAGATTCCCACCCTGAAGCTCCTGGGCCTTCAGGAGCTGGCCATTGAGGTGGGGGTGTTGTCATGACCCTGCTTTTTGTTTTAGTCAAGTTACCCATTTTGTGTTCATGTTTTGTGTCTTGTCTTGTACTTCCTGTTTCATTTTGAAAATTCTCCTGTCTTTCCTTGTTCCCCTCAGTTTTGCTTTCTGTCTGGCGTTGTCACACCTGATTGCTCCCTCTCCCCTGTGTCTCATCACCCCCAATCACCTAATGTATTTAAACCTCATGGGGCTTTAATTTCCTGGCGCAACTCAGGGTGGCGCAGCCTGGCGCACCCCGCGCAGTGGTAATTTTGTCTGGCGCACCGCTGTGCGCAGCCAATTTAGCAATTTGGTAGACCGGCTGCGCCGAGATGGGTGTGACGGCACACCAGGGGGAGGTGTCGACAGATTCAGCTTGGCGCAGTGACAATTTCGTGCCAAAAAACCACGCGGAAGGTGCGCTGAAAGCCCGCCAGCTCAAACCTGGTCTATTCTCGGCGCAGGCAAGGTGCACTCGGGGCAGTGGTAATTTGGCTGACAGGCCCACAGTGCGCACACGTCACCAAAACTTCACAGGCAGGTATCCAGAGTGTCAGGCACATTTCAATGCAATTAACAATCACAACAACCACTATTTAATGTAACCGTCTGAACCAGCACATACATTTGTATCTATATTGATTGTCCCATCACATCTGATGTCAGATCAGAGACGTTTGTCATAACTGACGTGTTCATACCTTTCAAGCCAACCACAAACAGCCACATCATCCGATACGGAGTATCTGGCTTCTCTCATCTCATGAAATTGAAAAGAAAAGAAAAAAGAGAGAGACGCTCGCTGAATAAATGTAAGTCACTCGGTGTCTTAAGGATTTACCTGCGATTGCCCATATTTCTCTGTTTTAATCTTTATTCGTAACGTGATCTGAAAAGATGGAGTACATTATTGCAAGGAGGATGAGGAGGAGATATAATTTCACCAAAGGTTCTGCTATTTGCTGATGACGGACCAGTAATGCAGGTGGATCACAAGCATGATGAATGGATTAGCCTGCTGCTGTGTTTGAATGTAATTGTCACTTAATTTTGTACTCATATTATGACACAGGAACAGATTACATCAGTACCGTGAGGTGGTACACACGGTGACACGCATCGTGGCTCCGATGCGCGGCCCGGTGGCCCCTGCACTCTCCCAGTTGCTGTAAAAGTGACAGCGGCTCTGACCTTCTTCGCCACCGAGGTGAAATTGTCACTGCGCCTCACCCGCGGCGCATTTAAAGGAGAGGAGAGGCGTTCATTTGATTGGTGAAGATCACACTCGGCTGTGTTAAACCCACTCAAGTCTTATCTCCTCCCTCTCTGCTACGTGCGCCGGTAGGAGAGACGGAGGCGTGGGTGCGCCTGCCTGCGCCAGACTGCACCGTGCACGAAACTTGCAAAATGCCCTGGACACACCCCGTTGGGGAGGTGCGCCCCGCCTGCGCCTGGTCTACAAAATTAGAGCCCAATGTCTTCCCCTGTCTTGTTGTCAGTTGTTTGTACCTCAGTGTCACATTCCAGCATTCTTTCCCATAGTCTTGTTCCACATCTGTTTTTAATCCTTTTGCCTCAACAATTTGGATACCTTTGCCTTGCCTGACTGATATTCTGTGTACCGACCCAGATCTGTAAAAAAAAAAGGTAAAAGGAAGAGTTTTTTTGAAGTGTTTATGCCTGAAGTCCTGCATTTGGGTCTTTTACCTGGTTTAGTTCATGACAGGTTCGGAGTGAAAAGTTCAGAGTTAAAGATACTGCAGTGCACTAAAGCGTGACATATACTTGCTGTTACACAGATGCGGATGCATTTTGGTTTTGATTTTTGATTCAACACGTTGAGTGTATACATCATTCACAATTAACATGACACAGACGTGGGCTGCAGTCTACACCTGACCCGAGCAGATGAGATATGACAGCATCAACATTCTGACAAGAATTGACTTAAGCACAAAAGACTCAAATGCAGACACTCAGATCTGTGAGACAAAATTTCAAAATAAAACAGGAAACACAAGACAAAACATAAACATGAGAAACAAAAAGGGGAACTTAACAGACAGAGTGGTGATCATGAAAGTTTCAGCAGGTACAACTACAAAAGAAAGTCTGAAAGACAAAAACTGATAGATGGAGACCTCAATCATCCAGGTCTGAATAATGTGTGAGACTGAACAGATATAAACCTGATTGATGACGGATACTTTCTCTTTTAAAAATCAGGAAATAAGAAGATCATCTTGGTGCATTATTTCAATGAGTGACCGTGTAAATTGGTGACTTTGAGTTATACTTGACACCATGGTCTACTTCTTCTGTGGGCATGTGTTTTTGTTAGCTTAGCTCCTTTGGCTGAATTTTCTTACATTTAAACAACTGGTGGGCGGCACGGTGGTGCAGCAGGTAGTGCCGCCTCACAGTGCCTCACAGCAAGAAGGTTGCTGGTTCGATGCCAGGGTCAGGTAGGACCTTTCTGTGTGAAGTTTGCATGTTCTTCCCTGTGCATGCATGGGTTCTCTTTGGGCACTCCAGCTTCCTCCCACAGACCAAAAACATGCTCATTAGGTTGATTGGTGACTCTAAATTGCCCTTAGGTTGTCTGTCTCTCTATATCGACTGGCAACCGGTTCAGGGTGTACCCTGCCTCTTGCCCAATGACAGCTGGGATAGGCTCCTGCGACCCCGAAAGGGATAAGTGGTACAGAAAATGATTGAATGAATAAACTACTGGTTGCTGTTTTTTTCAAAAACATCTACAATGAAACTTTTGAGGGTCCTTTTAGTCTCATTAGTCTGTAGCAAATGATATTGTGTTACCAGGTGTCATTTCCGCAGCTTTCTTAGCAGTAATGTCTTCATGATGGTCTCCTTTTGAAACCAGTTTTTTTCTGCATTAATATGAGCTGCACATTTGCATATAGCAAAAGCTTTAGTAGTTGTACAACCTCAAATACGTTCATATATTAGATCTTTATGAGTAATGGGCTTCCCTGCAGCCATGACAGTGTCAGAGGAAACTACAGCAAAGCCTAAAAGAGTTGCAGGATCAATAATTGTATAGCCTTTAATCTCAGTGATTGGCTGTGAAAAAGTATTGACATACAGCAAAGTTGTCTGGCTGGTAAATATTTTGCCTTGGAACAGTGCTCTAGCTAAAACAGGAGGACCCAAGTACTGGAAAGGCTGATAGAGAACTGTGAGCGCACCAGCTGGTACACCGGATGCTGCTGCACAAATGGGCCTCACTTTATTTTTGTTGACTAATAACCAACTGGCTTCAATTTGTCACCATATTTTTCTAACAATGCAGATGTCATAGAGGCATTTTCACTCTCTATATATTATTTGAACATATGGTCTGGTGTTACCAATTCACCCTGTACCAGGGCCTCATGTGGACCCTCAAACTCTGCGACATCAGCCTTTCCACAGCCCAGAAACTGGACACGAAAGCCAACAACCATATCTGTAAGGATTCCCAGGATGTCGTGGTATGCGGTCAGGCCCAAGCTTGACTCAGGGAATCGGACACCCCTGCCATGCGTACTCCCACAGTTCATCCCACATCCACAATAAGACAAGGACAGAGTGAAGGGGAAGGATCCACAAGCCAGCTGCGGGGAATGGCAGGGGACGTCCCTGTCACTGCCCCACCACCCTGAGATGTTCCGGGATTAAAGGGGTGAAACATCAGTAAGGGGTGGCTCCCGGCTGACGACCTTGCAGCGGGGTTAATGGCACCATCAGAGGTGCAACAGGCAGCAATGCCCAGCAGGAACACCTACCTGTGCTCACATCTGGCATTTGTGGATTTGGCAAAGTGAACATGGCAGAACTGGAGAGCTCCCTCTTCATCAGCTGTCCACTCTGGTTTATCATTATATGATAAGTGCATTGAGACACAACTTATGTCCAACAATGGCTGGGTCTTTTCTGCTAAAATACAGGCTCTGCAATGGTTACACATCCCTAGAAAGCCAGCATAATTTGTTTCTTTGCAATAAGTTTTTGTCTAATAGCTTCAATTCTATCTGTTGTTAGTTGTTTAGCCTCCTTTGATAGTTGATAACCTAGATGCTGTTGTGTCACAGAACTGCATTTGATCTTTACCCCTCTCTTCAGTAATTCTAGAATAATTGGCTCTTTTCCTCTTCACCCCAGCTCTTCACCTGTTTCAGGAGTTAATTTCTCTTGTTCTTGTGCTGTCATATGTCACATAGTTACCCTCATATATATAAATATATATATATATATATATATATATATATAGAGAGAGAGAGAGAGATAGATATATATATATATAAACATACATCCATATGTGCAGTAAAGTATGTCTGTTTTGTGACTGTGGTTATTCAGTTTAACGTTGGCTTACACATCTGCCAAGTGGAGGATAATAACAATTTCAGAAATTTTAATCTTGTCTTTTGTTGTTGTTTTTTTAAATTGTTACTAGTTCTGCTATTGAAGACAAAGATCTATGTGTAGTTTTAGAGAATGTGGGTAACCTCTGGTGTGAAAGATCCAGCCAAATTTGGTCCACTTGGTGCACTTAATGCATTGTGGATTGAATTAGGGTAAATAACTTCATAGTGAGCAGGCTAATGTAGCATTAATAGACTATGTCAAGGAGAATGTGGCTATGTTAGTATTGAAAACACCTCAACCCTCTGATCCGACGTCACCCAGCACCTGAAAACAAGATGCAGTCATTTCCGACTGGAACATGTCCTCTTTGCACCTGACCACTCCACAATGTTAGACCACTCATTCCCAGGCACTGACTGGGGTGCATGCTCTTTTCCTGTCTAAACAGCGTTTGAGCTGACTGTAAAGATGAGCACTGCATTAGGTGGACACTAGAAAGGACCTCCATTTTACTGTTTAGAGCAGTTTGCACATGCACCTCAGCTCCTCCCTCTGTTCATTTGACTGTTATCTGGCAACCTTGTTTTTTTTGGCTTTATGATATTACATCCAGTGGATGACAACATAATCAATATTTTATACAGTCGATGGTGATGACATGATGAAAGCCAAAGTCCAGAGAAGTCTTGTCTCTCTACCTAGTTGAGCATTTCCCACGTGTGGCTGGAGAAAGGCACTTTCTTATCCATTAAGTCTCATCCATTATATATGAAAAATGCTTATTTCCATAAAGTGACTGAGAATGTCACTTATTGATTTTGCTTTTTTTTTTTCCTTTATTCAGGTGATTCGTAAAGTCAACAAGCAGCATGCCATTCTTGATGTAGATGAGCCTGTCTCCCAGCTTCACAAGTGTGCTTTTCAGTTCCAGGATAATCCTCAGGCCTACCTTTGTTTATCCAATGACAACATCATTCAGTACCAGGTGAGTTTCCCTGCTCCGCCCTCGCCACCCTCTCCATGTGCTCTTTCGCTTTGCATTGCTCACCTTATTTCTCTCCTCTCCATCTTTATTCCGAGGCTGCATCCAGCATCAGCAGAGCTGTTCTGAATGATGGATCCTGTTGGACAATTATTGGAGTGGAGGCAGTGGAATATACTTTTAACCAGGGTCTGTCCTGTATACAGACAGCAGTCACTCCTTTTCCAGTCATCACTGGTTTAGAAGTGAGTTTTACAAAGACAGAAAAAGTAAAAAAAAATGCTTCCAGAAACTTTTTTTAGTCCAACTCTTGCAAGAGGTTTGTTCAATTAAGTCCAATTTAAACATAAAGCTGGAAAAATTAAGATGGAGGGCTTGATCAGTAAAAAATGCACTGCTGTTACATCCTCTAAATCTGTGCAAATGTGAAAAATTGCAATCTAGGTCACAAAAAAACACACAATTGGTGATTTTGCAAAACATACAGCATCTTTCTCCTTTATTGCTGTCTTCATGTCTATTATATATTTACTTTTGTGCTGTCATATATATATATATTTGTGTATATATATATATATATTTGTGTATATATATATATGTGTATATATATATATATATATATATATATGTGTGTATGTATATATATATATATATATATATATATATATATATATATATATATATATATATATATATATATATATATATATATATATATATATATATATATATATATATATACACATACCGTGCCATGAAAAAGTATTTGCCCCCTTCCTGATTTCTTACTTTTTTGCATATTTGTCACACTTAAATATTTCAGATCATCACACAAATTTTAAACATTGGACAAAGATAACCTGAGTAAATAAAAAATGCAGTTTTGAAATGATGATTTTATTTATTAAGGAAAAAAAAGCTCTCCAAACCTACATGACCCTATGTGAAAAAGTAATTGCCCCCCCCTTGTTAAATCATGAGTTAACTGTGATTAACCACATCTTTTTGAAAGCCGAGCTCAATTTCACTGACCACATGCAGACCTGATTACTGCCAGACCTGTTGAATTAAGAAATCACTTCAATAGAACCTGTCTGACAAAGTGAAGTAGGCTGCAAGATCTCCAAAAGAAACACATCATACCACGATCGAAAGAAATTCAAGAACAAATGAGAAACAAAGTGATTGAAATCTATCAGTCTGTTACAAAGCCATTTCTAAGGCTTTAGGACTCCAGTGAACCACGGTCAGAGCCATTATCCACAAATGGAGAAAACTGGGAACAGTGGCGAACCTTCCCAGGAGTGGTCGGCCTACCAAAATTACACCAAGAGCACAACAACGACTCATCCAGGAGGTCAAAAAGAACCCAGAACAACATCTAAAGAACTGCAGGCCTCACCTGCCTCAGTTAAGGTCAGAGTTCATGACTCAACAATAAGAAAGAGGCTGAGCAAAAATGGCATCATGGGAGAGCTCCAAGGCCAAAACCACTGTCCAAAAAGAACACAAAGGCTCGTCTCACATTTGCCAAAAAACATCTTGATGATCCCCAAGACTTTTGGAGAAATATTCTGTGGACCGACGAGACAGAAGTTGAACTTTTTGGAAGGTGTGCGCAACACAGCATTTGAAAAAAAGAACATCATAGCAACAGTCAGACATGGTGGTGGTAGTGTGATGATCTGGGGCTGCTTTGCTGCTTCAGGACCTGGACGACTTGCTGTGATTGATGGAACCATGAATTCTGCTGTCTACCAGAAAATCCTGGGTTATGCAACAGGACAACGACCCGAAACACACTAGCCACCTCTGAATGGCTTAAAAAAATATATAATTAAGGTTTTGGAGTTGAGTCAAAGTCCGGACTTAAATCCAATTGAGATAAACGGGCAGTTTATGTTCGAAAACCCTCAAAAGTGGCTGAGTTAAAACAATTCTGTTCATAAGAGTGGGCCAAAATTCCATTACAGTGATGTGAAGGACTCATCTCCAGTTATTGCAAACGCTTGATTGCAGTTATTGCTGCCAAGGGTGACAGTTATTAGGTTCAGGGGGCAATTACTTTTTCACATAGGGTCATGTAGGTTTGGAGAGCTTTTTTCCCTTAATAAATAAAATCATTACTTAAAAACTGTATTTTGTATTTACTCAGGTAATCTGTGTCTAATATTATAATTTGTGTGATCTGAAACATATAAGTGTGACAAATGTGCAAAAAAATAAGAAATCAGGAGGTGGGTAAATATTTTTTCACAGCACTGTATATATGTACATATGTATAAAAAAAATATATATATATATATATATATATATATATATATATATATATATATACATATATACATAGATAGATAGATTGATAGATAGAAACATATATATAGACATATAAATATAGATATATAGATACATCTTTACTTTTTTTGCAGGTGAATGGTGGAGGACATGTTGCCATGTTGGAGATCAGTGGAGAAAACTTCAGCCCTCACCTTAAGGTCTGTTTTGGAAACAATGAAGCTGAGACCATGTTCAAGTGAGTTCAGAGGGGATGGGAGGACAAAAAACATGAGAAGAGGTTCACAGTGATTTCAAATTTTGCGAAAGATCAAGGCTTATAACCTTAAAAACAGCCAGCTGCAGCCTCTGTAGATGGTCTCCTGGTCCATTGTCCATTCCTGGTTTATTGCGACTGTATTTTCCTTTAGTTTCTGCACTCTTAACAAATGTCCAATATCACACAGGAGGGCTGTGAGTGAGAACCCAGATCCTCCTGTCTGGTGCTACTTCTACCCTCTGTCAGCTGTATGTGTTAGTCACGTTGAGTTGTGTGAATGCTGGAGACCGTTGTTTCTGGCTGAGCATAGCTCCCCTGTGTGACATGCCTATTGACCAGTTTTGTTTTGAACCGCTGTGCTTGTGATGAGGAAACACACCAGCTGTTTGGCTCAAGTGTTCACCCTGCAATCTTCAGCACTTCTAAATGGAGTAATTCAAGTATAAAGAACTATCTTAAAGGGAAGATCCAAGAAGATCCGGTCCTGAAAACTCTCCTGATCCCCTATGTGAAAAAAACGTACGTGGCAAAAGCCAAAAGTATGTCCTAAAGTAAAGACACATAAGATGCTGGAGATGAGGACACTTTATGTAGAGTTTCAGCTGATTGGAATGGATGTTATAAAGACCTCTGCTCAAGAAGCATGGACGTTATACATTTACATCATAAAATGTGTACAATACTAGCAGGTGCAGGTGCTAGGTGGCAAAAAGCACAGCCTGGTGAGAGGGAAAATATTAAATCAGAGCTATGTTTCAATCTAGCCAAAAAGAGCAGGATTTTCAGTGATTATTTCTTGATGATGTGCATCATGGGCAGTATGCTGAAGAAAATAAAATAAGATCCATAAAGAGATAAAGCCATGAATCAGAATCTCAGGAAGAAGTTTGTGAGAGGTGTGTCCTGTCTAAACAGCAGAGGTCACATTAAAGCATCATTTAACAGGATCTTTTACTGGAGCTTGGATGCATGTCACTGCACAGTTGTCTCACCTCTGAGGAGCCATCCACACAGAGATGAGTTCAGGCGTATCCACACAAGGTTTTCATCATTCAGGCATTTTGTCCACACGGAAACAGTGTTTCAGGTTCCAGAAAATGCACACTTTTGAAAACAGGTCCCTGAGAGGATAAATCTGAAAATGCTGGTGTTTCTGTATGGACAACAAATACGAATAGCTTCAGAAATGATGACATCATAGCCCCACCTCTGTCTTAAACCACATGTGTTACAGAATCAGTGTCTGAATATGGCATCTGGTTGGTGCTGTTGGAGCTCCGGGGCTTGTTTTGGCTCTAACAGTTAAACCTTCTGCTCTTCTACAACCAACAAGCAACAAGAGGACACGGAGAACAGCAGGCCCTAGAGTTTGTTTACATCGCACATGCTCCATGTCTTCTTCTCTGGGTTTGGTGCTGCAGCAGTGTAAAAGTGCCACCTACAGGCCTGACATATGTACCACAGTGTTTTCAGTAAATGTGTCTGTGGACAGACACATTTACTGAAATGATAGTGTCTTGGGGCGTCGGTGGATAGTGCGCTTGGTCAGTGATCGGGAGGTTGTAGGTTCAAGCCCAGCTCCGGGCGACACATGGTGATGTGTCCTTGGGCAAGACACTTAACCCCAAGTTGCTCCCACTGCTGTGTCAGTGGCGTGTAAATGGGCATGAAAGGGCGTGAATGTCTTAGCTGATACTGATGGATAACTAACATAGAAACTCTGAACCATCAGTGAGTGAATGTGAGAGCGAATGGGTGTGAATGGGTAACTGTGACCTGCGGTGTAAAGCAGCTTTGAGTAGTCAAAAGACTAGAAAGGCGCTATATAAGCTAAAGTCCATTTACCATTTAACAGAGAACAATTTCAAAACGAAGGTGTTGTCATCTCCGTATGGAATTGGCCTCTGATCATCATATGAAAAGTTGCAAAACAGGAGCAAAAAGTGCGCTGTTGCCAAACTTTGTGGGTGTGTTTGTACTGGCATATGATTAGAGACAAATCCTTAGAGAACTTGGAGCCAAAATTACACAATTTCTGCCATCAGGCGTTATTGTGGACTCAACCATCTTTTTGTGGATTTGGCGCATAGTCATTTGGCTGCAGATGTCTTTTCATGTATGATATTGGTCTCTTACTTTATGATTGATGTGCTAAAGTTTGATGTCTTTAATTTCATTTGAAATAACTAGAGGAAGGAGGATGAAATGGGATTTAGATCACATTCTTATGCCAGAGTGCATGTGCTCTGCTGTAACAGCTAGCTCAGTCTTTTTTATTAATGTAACCTTTTGGCTCCATGTGTTTCTGTAAATACATCAGCTAGAGGTTTACTCTGCTCACTCTACTCATGGTGAACATCATAAGAAAATAATAAGGATCCTGCGAACTTTTCTGCTGAATTGAAGTCATCGTATTTGGCCTAACATTTGGTTCATGCTTTAATATTTAATGACTACTGGAGTACACAAAACCTACTCCACCTGGAACACTCTGTGAGAGTGCTGTCACTTAGATGGGATAGGTGGGGACCTCAGAGTGGGCCTGTTTAGGAACATATCCATTAGTATTTACATCATCCACAGTGACATGATTCAGCTTTGCTCCTGTAGAACAAACTGTATGTTTGAAAATGTTACGTGTGAAGAAGAACCAGAATGATGGTTAATTTGTTAATTTAAAAGTTAAAAAGCACAAAAATACAGATTCCATATATTCAGCCTTGGTTTGGTTTTGTGTTTGTCAGCGAGCCAGTCAGCCAGTAATCATCAGCTCATCCCCAACACCTGTGTGCAGTCACCAGCATTCAAACCTTTAGTCTATTTTATGACTTATACTCTTCGGGTTTCATTGGAATTTTTCAAAGAACTCTTTTTGAATTTGAACCTCTTATGAGGCCACAAGGCTTTGGATTCAGCTTTCTTGAAAAGTGAGAACTGTGGCCAGGGCTCCAGAAATATCCAACCTTCTAACTACAGGTGTATATCAAACCTTCTAACTACAGGAATATACCAAACCCTCTAACTACAGGCCAAAATCAAACCTTTCAATTTACTTTAAAGATCCTGGAGAAAGCAGTGGCTAATCAGCTATGTGACTTACTTTAAAACAGGCCTAAATCAAACCTTTTTACTGTAGGCCTATATCAAATCCTCTAACTACAGACCAATATCTCTCTAAATCTCTCTTCTATCTCGAGGCCTAAATCAAACTTTTTATTTGCAGGCCCATATCAAGCCAGCAATCAACAGAACTTTTCAAACCCTCTATCTACAAGCCAATGTCAACCATTTTAACTACAGACCTAAATCAAACCCTCTAACTACAGGTCTCTATCGAACCATCTAACTATAGACCTGTATCACACTTTCTAATCACAGGCCCATATCAAACCCTCAAATTACAGACCAATATCAACCTAATAACTGCAGATCTGTATCAAACCTTCTGACTGAAGGCCTATATCAAACCAGCTAACTTAAGACCTATATTAAAACTTCCAACTACAGACCTATATCAAACCTTCTCACTACAGGCCTATATCAAACCTTCTAGCTAAAGGCCTTTGTAAAACCCCTTTAACTTCAGGCCTATATCATACCATCTAAATACAGTCCTACATCAAACCTTCTGACTACAGGTGTATATAAAACCTTTTAAATACAGGTCTATAGCAAATCAGCTAACTACAGGCCTATAAAAGACCTTTTAACTATAGGCCAATATTAAGCCTTCTAACTACAGGCCCATATCAAACCTTCTAACTACAGAGTGATATCAAACCAGCTAACTACAGGCAGATATCAAACCAGCTAACTTCAGGCCTATAAAAGACCTTTTAACTATAGATCAATATTAAGCCTTCTAACTACAGGCCCATATCAAACCTTCTAACTACAGAGTGATATCAAACCAGCTAACTGCAGGCCTATATCAAACCAGCTAACTTCACGCCTTTATCAAACCATCAATCTACAGACCTAGATCAAACCTTCTAACCACAGGCCTATATGATACCGTCTGACTACAGGCAGATGTCAAACAAGCTAACTACACGCCTTTATCAAACCTTTTACATCCAGGCCTATATCAAACCTTCCAAATACATTCCGATATCAAACCAGCTAAATACAGGCCTATATCAAACATTCTAACTACAGGCCTATATCAAACCCCTTTAACTTCAGGCCTATATCAAACGTTCTTAATACAGTCAGTAATCGAACCTTCTTATTACAGGTCTATATCAAACTGTTTTAACTACAGGCATGTATCAAACCTACCTCCAGGCCTATATCAAACCTTCCAAATGAGGAGTTCTTTTCCAAAATGTCATCAATTTTACTAATTTTCAGGAAAACAACCCACACATTTTGGTAATATTCAGTTTATCCTGTTAAAATTATGGGTTGGTTCAGTCTGAACATGCTGAACAATGATTATTAAATCAAACAACAATATTGTTGATTAGTAATTTAAAGTTTATTTCCTTATGTTGAAATGCTGAGTCAGCATATAAACATATTGTTATCCAACTTTATTATTATTATTATTATTATTATTATTATTATTATTATTATTATTATTATTATGATGTTGAAATGCAGAGTCAGCATATCAACATATTGTTACCCCACTTTATTATTATTATTATTATTATTATTATTATTATTATTATTATTATTATTATTATTATAATTATTATGTTGAAATGCTGAGTCAGCATATCAACATATTGTTATCCGACTTTATTATTATTATTATTATTATTATTATTATTATTATTATTATTATTATTATTATGTTGAAATGCTGAGTCAGCATATCAACATATTGTTATCCAACTTTATTATTGTTATTATTATTATTATTATTATTATTATTATTATTATTATTATTATTATGTTGAAATTCTGAGTCAGCATTCAGCATATTGTTATCTGACTTTATTATTCTGCTTTTTCTTACACTTTTTGGGACTTTTCACAGCCTTCAAATTTGCACAGA
Organism: Cetoscarus ocellatus; assembly: GCA_037902135.1. Taxonomy (NCBI): domain Eukaryota; kingdom Metazoa; phylum Chordata; class Actinopteri; order Labriformes; family Labridae; genus Cetoscarus; species Cetoscarus ocellatus. The sequence continues at coordinate 105,705 of JBAMNC010002074.1, forward strand.
TTTTCACAGAAAAAAATGGAACAATGCAGCATGTTCAGGAGACTTGCACTTGTATTTTCACATGTTTAACAGTTGTACTTTTCACAGTAAAAAATATGTTCTGCAGATTTTTTTACATTGAAATGAATGGAAGATTTCTGCTGTTCTGCTGAAAAGTGCTTCAACTTTCCCGCTCTACAGATTTCGGTATAATTCCACCTACAGACTTCATTCTTGCTTTAACAGCTTCACTAATCATTCAACATCTGAGAGCGTGTCACGTGACCAGTCAGAGCGGAGCAGCAGCTGCCGAATCTTCCTGCCATAAAATCCTTAAACTTTGCTCCACTGACATGATTTATACATCAACACGTAGAGAAACCTCTCCTCTCTCACCTGAAATTCTTTTCTAACTCAACATTGACACAGTTTGGTCTCAGTGAGCTTACATCTCAGGTTCACGCTTCAGCTCGAACAGTAACATTAAAGACTCTGCACCTGTTGCATATGGATATTGCTGCCTTGTGGCTTAGCAGTAATGTTGTTGGCTCTCCCTTCAGCGGTCTGGGTTCGAGACTCCCCCAAGGTAGCTGTACCTTTTCTCTGTGTGTTCAATAAAGACTCTTGATTAGTACAGCTGCTTGCTGCTTCGCATCTTGTTGCTATGAGTCTGGACGTGTCAGGTTGTCACTCATTCATCATTTCACTTCCATAAAACTTTTATTTTTTCTTCCTTTACAATGCATATCTGCTAAAATATTTAAGATTTCTGCTACTGATTGTAATCTTTGTCATTTTAACCCTAACAAATTTAACTTCTTTAAACATTGATTATAACTTCTTCAGGGTGGGCAACAATTTTAGCAGCTTTCTACAATTTTATTTCACATTTCTTCATTTTAAGCTTTCTTTCACAACATGAAAAATTCATTCCACATTTTCACATTTTCAGCTTTGTTTGCACTGCTTTTAGTTATTTCATTTCACATTTTCTGCATTCAGGCTCAGCATTTCAATGCATTTGCTGCAAGTAATGCAATTTTTCTAGTTTTTGTTTTTTTTAAACGCTGTAAATTCATCTATTTTTTTTTTTCAAAATACTATAATCCCTCCATTCTTTTTCTTTAAAATTGAAGGTTTCTGCCTTTTAAAAAAACAAACAAACTCTCTTGACAGTGACATTCTCTTGAACATGCAACATATGATATCAGGGACTCACACTATAAATTAATATAAATCAAATGATGCATTTGCACCCACAAATTCATCAAATGAAATTGTAACATAAACTAAATAGTAAAATGAAATAAATATTTTCAATTTCAGTTTCAAAATTCCCCGCCATATAAAACAAATTGTTTAAAAGTAACACACATAGAAATAAAACTGATTAAAAACAACAGTGTAAAAAAATCCATTCAAATCATTTAGTAAAACATCTAGACCAATAGTCATTTAGTGCTGAACCTGTAAAAGTAATGATCATAATGATTACAATATTCAGTTGGCAAGTTATTTAGGAATACATTCACAGTCATTCTTTTCTCAAGTGTCATACCTTTGACAAGTAGGACAAATTTGTCCACCACATATGCATGAAACATACATGTATATATACATACATATATATATATATATATATATATATATATATATATATATATATATATATATATATATATATATATATATATATATATATAAAATGCAATAATGATGACAAAATTCAATAGGCAAGTCATTCAGGAATAATGTCATTTTTATAGTAAAGTGCAAAACCTGTAACAAGTCGGGCAGATTTGTCCACCACATATGCGTGAAAAAACTATTTAAAATATAAACAATATTCAATAAGAAAGTCATTCAGGAAAGTGTCGAACCTGTACAAAGTAGAGCCATTGTGAAATGTGCTTTGAGTGTGTGAGTGGACAGTGAGAGAGAGAGAGTGGGAGAGACCCAGAGACAGTAAGGGAGCTCTTAGCACTGATCACTCTGCATCTTCATCACTCTGGTCTGCACTTTCGGTCACCTGATAAAGGGCATCATCATAAAAAGCTCTGACCACATCAGACACGGCTACTGCTCCCAGTAGTACCAGCACATCACGCTTCTTTGCGGCTTTCACAGAGGTCTGCTGTGGAAGTAATTCAGGCTTCAGGTCAGCCCACCGCTTGCCCCTGCTTTAAGAGACTATAGAAACAAAACTCCCCGTTGTAAGCTTCCTTTGAACAAACCTTGTGGTACTTAAGTCAAGTATGTGTGCTCACTGATTTTAAAGCTCCTCTGAGCATTTACACACTCTTTAGTGGCCGACCGATAATCAAACACCTCCCAGTCTTTGCCGTAAACATGATCATGGCCGAATTGCCGCACGACGACATGGTCTTCCTGTGGAAGCAAAACTGCGTCCATTTTCCTGATCCTCTGCTCAATTTTTCCAAAGACTCAGTCTGCAGGGAGATAACTGTGGCCACGGACAGGAAAGGTGTGCTCCATGCCCAGGTTGGGAAACAGCTGCCTGAGTTCCATCAGCATGGACACCATGGTCATGTTCTTGTTCTGTCCCAAACAAGAGTCACTGAACAGCCGAAGCCCCCTGGATCTGCAGGCTTTGTCCTGAAGATGAAACCTGAGGCAGTCACTAAGTGCAGAAGCTATCATATTGCTGTCGTTGCAGCCCTCATTCTCCTGCCACACATACAGATGGACGTCGTCTTTTGACTGGTTGCTGTTCTCACCATGGTGCACAACCACACCAAACAGGTACAGGTACAGGTACATCTGTCCTGAGTAACAGGCCTTTCCAACTGGGGTTTTTGGAAGGACCATGTTTTGCATCATATCAAAACAGAGGGTCACATGACCTTCCGCAACCCTGCCTAACATCATAAAACACACGCGCTCTGTGACCATGCAAGATGAATAATGCAGATTCCATCCTCTTCTCTGTCTCTGTCAGATTTGGATCTGTAACCCTAATCTTGTACTTGGCACATTCAGAGCGTGCATCTGTAGCTGGGTGACCAAAGCCAAGATTGAAATCTTTAGAGAAGACAGAGTAATAGAGGGAGTAACGTGTCTGAGCATGATTCTGAGCCTAAAAGAGCTCATGCATCTTGCGCACATTCACGTCACTGGGGAGATACTTGTGGCCTGGAGCTCCTCTCCGCCATAATGGCTGGCCCTGCAGGTAAAAGACTGGATGTGGTCAACTATGAGTTGCCTTCTTCTAACCTGCTCCTCACTGTGCCATGCACCACCTCTTCTCTCCGTGCGAGCCTCAGCAGTCTCAGCGTAGTACTTGGCCACTCTGGACACACAGTCTTTGCTAATGCTTGTGAAAGTAAATTATTTAGATTGTCATATACATTGATTGGAGCCAGTTTGAAATAAACAAAATTGCACAAAACTTACTTGCTATTACCCCCCTCCCCCAATCCAGTTTTCTCCTTAGCAGGGGTTAGGAACCTCTTTTGCTTAGCATGTCACCTTTCACTCACATCTCCCTACCCCTATTTGTCTCCCTCTTCCTCTCTCTCCCCTTCTCTCCATCCCTCTCTCTCCTCATCTCTCTCTTTCTCTATCCCTGTCTCTCTTTATACCTCTGTCTTTACCTTCTCTCTATCCTTCTCTCTCTCTATACCGTTGTCGCTCTATCCCTATCTCTCTCCTCTCTCTTTCTACCCCTCTCCCTCTCTCAATCTCTACATCCCTCTGTCTCTCTCTCTGTCAGTCCCACTGCCTCTAACTTAAGTTTTTTCTGAAGTTATGTGTTTTTGTGCTGTTGCTGTGAGGAGGTATTAAAGCCCCACTATGTAAGATTCAGGTTTGTCTGCTCTCGAGGGGCCGCTCTGGTCGTTGGGTGTAATTGCATTGTCGTAACACAGCGCCTCACAGCAACGTGCATTTGTTGACATACAGAGACGGGAGAAGCGAGTCGACAGGACGTCCGAAGACATAGAAGAAATAGTGAAATAGTTAATGACTGAGCATCACGGCGCCATGAATATCTCCAGAAATCTGAGAAACTCGCCGGCAAATAACCGCTGGTGGTATTTACTGACAAACGCCTGCCAAGTTACACAATGCATGCAATGCTACGGAGCAACCACCGACTGAAACCAAGTGTTGAACGGGGGAAAACCCGATGGAGACATAACTTACCTCTCCAGCAGTAACTTTGCAAGCTCGGCATCCGTCTTACAATTTTCCATCTCCCGACGCTCTCGCCACCGAGCAAAGTGGGCTCCAATGTTAATTCTGGTTTTGTTCCTTGTGTTGTCCGATAGTTTCTCTTTGGCCCTTGAATCTGGAGAAAGAGTCCTCCTCACACGATTTGCGGATGCCATGGCTGCTACTACTACATGCAAAACACCGGCTTCTTTAGCTGGAAGCCAAATCTCGCGTAGTGCCGTAAAGCAGTTTGCACTTCTCGCAGCATCTTGCCATATATGTGTCCCCGTCACAGGAGCAAAAGTTACATAGCCCCTAAACAGAGCAGGGAAGCGCTGTGGGGGAAAGGGGGCGGGGGCATCCTCTCTGTTACAGCGCTGAGCTCCACTGAACAGACTTTGGAGAGAATATTTGAAGGCTCAAAAGATCTGCAGTGCTGCTTTAATCTAGCCATTTCTGAAACAAAAGTTATACTCACCAAACACTTAAGTGAAGGTAGCCTTGCACCCTTAAGGGTGACTCTTACACAAAAGGCTGTACTTCACGGATATGCTCCAGTCCTTTTGTTTGTTTACGTTCTCAACTTCGGACGCTTCCTTTTAACTTGTGTAATGTCCATGAGATGAATTATGGACCAGTCTTAGTCAACTTTGTTCGGTGTTTTATAAAAGTGATCGAACTTCATCATCAGATCGTCCGGTGACAGCTTCTCAGCTTGACAGAAACCGTCCACGGTGACTCTGTGTTTACATCTGAGTGTCGAAACTTCTGCTGTTGTTGTTGTCTGTGGTTCTCCATGTCCAATCTGCATTTTCTACCCCCTGGTGTAGGTCTCACCAGCTCATCAAGGCCATCAAAAGTGTTTCTACCACTCATATCACTTATTGTGTGGACGTAATGTTTACAAACAAACCCCAATTCAGACCGCCGCTGTTTTGGACTGCATAGAGCTCTCTCTGTTCTGATTGGTCGAGAGGATATAGCTCATTTAGGCCAGAAACAGGTTTGGCGCTTGTCATGGTTTGGAGAAAACTGCATCTTGCAGTACATTTTAAACAAGGAAAATAAGCGAGTTGGCACGGAACTTAAATAGAGCAGTGAATAGGTTCAGTACAAAGCAAAATGACATAATGAACTCTTATTTATTTTTTTTTTTTTGGCATTTATCGTGATTTGGAAAAGGGCTCTTCAAATATAGGCATATATCAAACCAGCTAACTACAGGCCGTTATCAAACTATTTAACAACAGTCCTATTACAAACCAGCTGACTACAGCCCTATAACAGATCTGTTAACTATAGGCCAATTTCAAGCCTTCTAACTACGGTCCGATATCAAACCTTCTAACTAAATGCCTAAAACAAATCTTCTATTTACATGCCTATGCTTTACCTTCTAACTACAGGCCTGTATCAAACTTTCTCACTACAGGTCTATATGAGACCTACTACCCACAGGCATAACTACAGGCCTTCACTAAACCTTCTGACTGCAGGACTATATCAAACCTTCTAACTACAGGCCTATATCAAATCTTCTAAATACTGGCATATATCAAACCAGCTAATTTCAGGCCTATGTCAAACCTTGTAACTACAGGCCTATATCAAACCAGCAAACTACAGGCCTATACCAAGCCTTCAAACTAAAGCCCAAAATTAAACCAGCAAACTACAGACCTATATCAAAACTTCTGACTACAGGCCTATATCAAACCAGCTAACTACAGGCCTATATCAAGTTTTGAGACAGCAGGCAGCAGCTGCAGCGAGAGGACCCGGTTCCCCTTTACTCCACATTAAAACATTCACATTAATTCATTTTTATCCCCGAGAGGCCGAGGACAGAAACACCAACAACCCCTTCAAAATGGTAGACCGTGAGCAACTGGTGCAGAAAGCCAGGCTGGCCGAGCAGGCGGAGAGGTGCGATGATATGGCAGCTGCCATGAAGTTAGTGACAGAACTGAACGAAGCACTATCCAATGAGGAGAGGAACCTGCTCTCTGAGAATGTGGTTGGAGTGAGGTGTTCATCCTGGCGCGTCATCTCCAGCATTGAGCAGAAAACCTCAGCTGATGGCAACGAGAAGAAGATCGAGATGGTGCGTGTGTGCCAGGATGTCCTCAACCTCCTCGACAACTTCCTCATCAAGAACTGCAATGAGACACAGCATGAGAGCAAGGTCTTCTACCTGAAGATGAAGGGCGACTACTACCGCTACCTGGCCGAGGTAGCCACAGGGGAGAAGAGGGCCTCAGTGGTGGAGTCCTAGGAGAAGTCCTACAGCGAGGCCCACGAGATCAGCAAGGAGCACATGCAGCCCACCCACCCCATCCGCTCGGGCCTTGCTCTCAACTACTCCATCTTCTACTATGAGATCCAGAATGCCCCAGAGCAGGCATGCCACCTGGCCAAGACCGCCTTTGACGACGCCATCGCTGAGCTGGACACCCTCAATGAGGACTCCTACAAAGACGAGCGACCAGCAGGACGACGAGGGAGGAGAGGGCAACAACTAAAGAGTCCGAAACCTCATTCTGCCAAAACAACACAACACGTGCACTCACAAATGATGACTAAATATTAATAATTATAGTTAAAAAGTTCTTAGAAATAAAAAAAGGGAGGGGTGTGGTGGAACAATCAGCCAATTTAGCCGATAATGCGGCTGTTGTTCTTTATTTTTCAACAAATAAAAGTGAAAAAATTCAGGAGAGGGTAGACAATTTTAGTTTGAAGAAATCTAAAATTAAACAATAATAAAAGATTGAAACCCCCTCCTTGGTAGCCTCTGCAGCATTTGCCAAAATCCAACTTTAGAAGCAAAGAGGTTTGTCATTGTTGGGGCCTCGATGGCGCAGCTGGATAGTGCGCTTGGTCGGTGATCGGGAGGTTGCAGGTTCAAGCCCAGCTCCGGGCGACACATGGCGATGTGTCCTTGGGCAAGACACTTAACCCCAAGTTGCTCCCGCTGCTGCGTCAGTGGCGTGTGAAAGGGCGTGAAAGTGTTAGTTGATACTGATGGATAACTAACATAGAAACTCAGAACCATCAGTGAGTGAATGTGAGAGCAAATGGGTGTGAAAGGGTAAGTGTGACCTGCGGCGTAAAGCAGCTTCGAGTAGTCAAAAGACTAGAAAGGCGCTATATAAGCTTGAGTCCATTTACCATTTACCATTTTACCATTATCAAACCCTCTAACTACAGGCCTATATCAAACCTTCCAAATACAGGCCTATATCTCACCAGCTAAGTACAGACCTATATCAAACCAACTAACTTCAGGCCTTCTAACTAGAGGCTTATATCAAATCTTCTAACTACAGGCCGATTTCGAACCAGTTATCTTCAGACCTATGTCAAGCCTTCTTACTACAGGCCTATATCAAAACTTCTGACTACAGGCCTATATCAAACCTTCAAACTAAAGCCCTATATTAAACCAGCTACCTACAGGCCTTTATCAAGCCTTCTAACTAGAGGCCTATATCAAACCTTCCAAATACAGGCCTATATTAAACTAGCAAACTTCAGACCTATATCAAACCTTCTAACTACAGGCCTATATCAAACCAGCTATCTTCAGACCTATGTCAAACCTTCTCACTACAGGCCTATATCAAACCTTCCAAATACAGGCCTATATCTCACCAGCTAAGTACAGGCCTAATTCAAAACAGCTAACTACAGGCCTATGTCAAACCAGCTAATTTCAGGCCTATATCAAACCTTCTAACTACAGGTCTATATCAAACTAGCAAACTTCAGACCTATATCAAACCTTCTAACTACAGGCCTATATCAAACCAGCTATCTTCAGACCTATGTCAAACCTTCTCACTACAGGCCTATATCAAACCTTCCAAATACAGGCCTATATCTCACCAGCTAAGTACAGGCCTAATTCAAAACAGCTAACTACAGGCCTATGTCAAACCAGCTAACTACAGGCCTATATCAAACCTTCAAACTACAGGCCTATATTAAACCAGCGAACTACAGACCTATATCATGCCTTCTAACTAAAGGCCTATATCAAACCTTCCAAATCCAGGCCTTTATCAAACCCTCTAACTACAAGCCCATTTCAAACCAGCCAACTTCAGGCCTATGTCAAACCTTCTAACTACAGCCCTATATCAAACCAGCAAACTTCAGACCTATATCAAACTTTCTAACTACAGGCCTATATCAACCCTTCCAAATAAAGGGCTATATCTCACCAGCTAAGTACAGGCCTATATCAAACCTTCTAACTACAGGCCTATATCAAACCAGCTAACAACAGGCCTATATCTTGAAGATTCAAAAACAAGGCAGCTGGGCTGTGTTGAGTTTGTGTTGACTTCAGTTGCCTTGTTTTTGAATCTTCAAGATGACCATGACCTGGATGAATGAGAATCTACACAGGCGAACAGGCCTATATCAATCCTTTTAAATACAGGAAGGACTATGTCAGACCTACAAGTCTATATCAAACCTTCTAACCACAGGCCTATATCAAACCATCTAACTACAGGCCTATATCAGACCTTCTAACTACAGACTAATGTCAAACCTTTTAACTACAGGCCTGTATCAAACCTTCAAACTACAGGCCTATATTAAACCAGCTAACTACAGGCCTATATCAACCCTTCCAAATACAGGGCTACATCTCACCAGCTAAGTACAGGCCTATATTAAACCTTCTGACTGCAGGCCTATATCAAACCTTCCAAATATCAAACCAGCTAGCTGCAGGCCTATATTAAACCAGCCAACTACAGGCCTATAACAAAACTTCTGACTATAGGCCTATATCAGACCTTCTAACTACAGACTAATGTCAAACCTTTTAACTAGAGGCCTGTATCAAACCTTCAAACTACAGGCCTATATTAAACCAGCCAACTACAGGCCTATAACAAAACTTCTGACTATAGGCCTATATCAAACCTTCTAACTACAGGCATATATCAAACCAGCAAACTTCAGACCAATGTCAAACCTTCTAACTACAGGCCCATATCAAAACTTCCAACTTCAGGCCTATGTCAAACCTTCTAACTACAGGCCTATATCAAACCTTCCAAATACAGGCCTATATCTCACCAGCTAAGTACAGGCATAATTCAAACCAATGAACTACAGGCCTATGTCATTCCAGCTAACTACAGGCCTATATCAAACCTTCTGACTACAGGTCCATATCAAACCAGCAAACTACAGGCCTATATCAAACCTTCAAACAACAGGCCTATATTAAACCAGCTTACTACAGACCTATATCATGCCATCTAACTAAAGGCCAATATCAAACCTTCCAAATACAGGCCTATATCAAACCTTCTAACTACAATCCTATTTCAAACCAGACAATTTCAAACACATGTCCAACCTTCTAACTACAGGCCTATATCAAACCTTCAAACTACAGGCCTATATCAAACCTTCTAACTACAATCCTATTTCAAACCAGACAATATCAAACCTATGTCAAACCTTCTAACTACAGGCCTATATCAAACCTTCTAATACAGGCCTATTTCAAACCAGCTAACTACAGGCCTATATCAATCCTTCCAAATACAGGCCTATATCAAACCTACAAGTCAATAACAAACCTTCTAACTACAGGCCTATATCAAGCCTTCTAACTACAGGCCTATGTCAAATCAGCTAACTACAGACTAACGTCGAACCTTTTAACTACAGGCCTATATCAAACCTTCAAACTACAGGCCTATATTAAACCAGCTAACTATAGGCCTAAATCATGCCTTTTAACTACGGGCCTCTACAAACCCTCTAAATACAGGCCTATATCAAACCAACAAACTACAGAACCTATATCAAACCTTCAAACTGCAGGCCTATATTAAACCAGCTAACTACAGGCCTATATCAACCCTTCCAAATATAGGCCTACATCTCACCAGCTAAGTCGGGCCTATATTAAACTTTCTGACTGCAGGCCTATATCAAACCTTCCAAATATCAAACCTTCTAACTACAGGCCTATATCAAACCTTCCAAATACCAAACCTTCTAACTACAGGCCTATATCAAACCTTCCAAATATCAAACCAGCTAACTACAGGCCTATATCAAACCAGCTAACTGCAGGCCTATATTAAACCAGCTAACTACAGGCCTACATCACCCCTTCTAACTACCGGCCTACATCAAACCTTCTAACTACGGGCCTACATCAAACCAGCTTACTACTGGCCTATTTCAAACCTTCTAACCACAGTCCTAGATCACACTTTCTAACTACAAGGCCCATTTCAAACTTCTCAGTTTACTTTAAAGATCCTGGAGAAAGTACTAGCTAATCAGCTATGTGACTTACTTTAAAACAACAGCCTGTTTGAGGACTTTCAGTCAGAATTTAGAGCTCATCACAGCACAGAGACTGCTCATGATAAAGTAACTAACAATCTACTCTCAGCCTCAGATGAGGGACTTCTCTCTGTACTTGTCTTATCAAATCTCTGTGCAGCCTGTGACACCATAGATCGTAATGTTCTTCAACAAGGATTAGATGAGTTACTCTGGATTACATGGACTGCTTTTAATTGGTTCAATTTAATCAGCTAGATACACAAAAGCAATACATTTTCTGTGTACAATAAAGTAAGTTACGGAGTTCCTCAAGGTTCTGTGCTAGGTCCAGTTCTCTTCTCCATATATATGCTTCCCCTCAGTGATATCATGAGGAAATACTCTGTTAATTTTCATTGTCACGGTGATGATACTCTACTGTACGTATCATTGAAGCCAGGTGAGACAAATCAGTTATCCAAACTAGACGCATGTCTACAGGACATTTGGACCTGAATGGTCAGGAATATTCTTCTTCTTAACTGACAGAGGTCAAAGGTCATTGTGCTGGACCCCCAACACCTTAGAGAAACCTTTTCTACTGATTTAACTGCCCTAGATGTCATTAGTCTGGTACCAAGCACAACTGTTAGAAATCTTAGGGTTCTATTTGATCAGGATTTATCCTTCAACTCTCACATAAAGCAAATTTCAAGAACAGCCATTTTTCATCTTAGTAACATTGCTAAAATAAGGCCTATCCTGTCTTGGAGCAATGCTGAAAAGCTAGTCCATGCTTTTGTTACCCCTAGAATGGACAATTGTAGTTCTCTTCTATCGGGCTGTCCTAGAAGGACAGTCCATTAAAATAGTTCCTGCAGCTATCACACGTTTATTACTGTGGTCATAACCATCAACATCTTTCCTCTCCACTTCATAATCTCTACAGCTGTTATTGATGATATTACAATGACCTCTCTAGCCAGGATTTTTATGATTATGGGCCCTAATTTCCTGGCGCAGGGTGGCGCAGCCTGGCGCACCCCGCGCAGTGGTAATTTTGTCCGGCGCACCGCCGTGCGCAGGCAAATGGCAACTTGGTAGACCCGCTGCACCAAGATGGGTGTGATGCCGCACCAGGGGGAGGTGTCAACAGATTCAGCTTGGCATAGTGACAATTTCATGCCAAAAAACGCGCGGAAGGTGCACTGAAAGCTCGCCAGCTCCAACCTGGCCTATTCTTGGCGCAGGCAAAGCACACCCGGTGCAGCGATAATTTGACTGAAAGGCGCACAGTGCACACACGTCACAGGCAGGTATCCAGAGTGTCAGGCACATTTCAATGCAATAAACAATCACAGCAACTACTATTTAATGCAACCAGCACATACATTTGTATCTATATTAATTGTCCCGTCACATCTGATGTCAGATCAGAGGCATTTGTAGAAGGATATAGTAGATACGCACATCCTATGTAGGGTGCTGGATCCCAAAAAAGCTACATGAAAAGGTACAAAATGATCCGCACACCAAAAAAGCTCCCTTGCAACTTTTTGATTTATTCAAAAGTGACGTTTCGAGCCATGCGGCTCTTCCTCAGACTTTGAAAGTCGTCATCGGCCTCGCTCGCGGCGCATTTAAAGGCAAGGAGAGGCATTCATTTGATTGGTAAAGATTACACTCGGCTGTGTTAAACCCACTCACGCCTTCTCTCCTCCCTCTCTGCCACTTACGCCAGTGGGAAGGATGGAGGCGTGGGTGCGCCTCACTGCACCGTGCACGAAACTTGCAAAATGCCCTGGACACAACCCGTTAGCGCGGCGTAGGGCAGGTGTGCCGTGCCTGCGCCTGGTCTACAAAATTATAGCCCTATATCTCTCTATAATAAACACCCTTACAACCATATAGACATATACAACCTCTCATAAACTTACATTCACAGGAGAAATATGATGATGACAAATTTATATTCTGGGCATCCATTAATTGTTACTCTTATAACTTCTTTTAATCTCTTTGACTCTTCCCATCTCCCTGTCCTTTCTACTTCTTTATAAAAGAAAAGTAAAACAATATATATATATTGGTAGAGTATGGTATTGACCCACTGGTTTGTCAAGTGTGTTGAGATAATATTTGTCATAATTTGGTGCTTCAAAAGTAAAGATTGATTTACTGATTGATTGACTGACTGATTGATTGAATGATTTACTTTTTGCAGCCCAGATAAGGACATTTTGATTTTAGAAATATGTTCAGCCGATAAGGCTGTCGTGACACAGTTAGGTTGATGAGTTGTGTTATTCTACCTCAGTTTTCCCCTCAACATAAGTGTGTTTGGTAAATGCACTTGAGCTCATATAGCGATTTCCTAGTCTTTTGACCACTCAAAGCAGCTTTACACCACAGGTCACACCTACCCATTCACACCCTTTCACTCTCACATTCACTCACTGATGGTTCTGAGTTTCTCTGTCAGTTGTCCATCAGTATCACTAAGACATCCATGCCCTTTCATGCCCATTTACACGCCACTGACGCAGCAATGGAAGCAACTTGGGGTTAAGTGCTCAAGGAAACATTGCCACGTGTCTCCCGGAGCTGGGCTCGAACCTGCTACCTCCTGATTACTGACCAAGCGCACAGTAAGACAGTGACACTTAACAAGGATATTTCATGGGAACCATTGCTTGTGCCAGTATGCAATATTCAATTTTTATCATGATTGTGAGTACTTGACAAATTACCAGCAATCTTTACTTTGAAGAATGCTGAAGATTTTCCTTTAATTTGTAAATTGTTATTTGTGTCCATACAGATATTACCATCCATTGAACAGGCAGCTCAGCATGATGACACCTGCAGACTGCAGATGTACTTGTAGGGGGTAGGGCCCGACCGATATGGATTTTTTGAGGCTGATGCCGATATTTGGCAGAAAAAATACCATTTACTGATTAATCAGCACGTGCCTCACACCAAGAAGGTCGCTGGTTCGATTCCAGGGTCGGGCAGGGCCTTTCTGTGTGAAGTTTGCATGTTCTTCCCATGCATGTGTGGGTTCTCTCCAGGCACTCCGGCTTCCTCCCACAGACCAAAAACATGCTCATTAGGTTGATTGGTGACTCTAAATTGCCCTTAGGTATGTGTGTGAGTATGAATGGTTGTCTGTCTCTCTACGTGGACCTGTGACTGGCTGGCAACCGGTTCAGAGTGTACCCCACCTCTCGCCCAATAACAGCTGGGATAGGCTCCAGCCCCCCAGTGAACCCGAAAGGGATAAGCGGTATAGAAAATGAATTAATGAATGAATGAATTGGTCCCTTAACACTTACAACATTGAATATATGAATTAAGGGCAGAACATTACTGTTTATTATTATATTATTTACTGTTTTACAATACTTTGTCCTTAAGTTTTTGTTTAATTTTACAACAGAGAGGAATTTTCAAGTTCAAAAACATGCAGAAACGCATTTAACCTCTGGGAAATTAATTACACAACCTTAAAAAAAGAGTCACTCTATATCTTGTACTTCTTGTTGATGAAATTTAGAGTTTGGCAGTGTTGTGCAAGTTCACACTTAAGAAGATCTAGTTCAAAGTTCAGTTCACACAGATTTAAGTGAACTAGTTCAAATTCATAGTTCACATTTTTAAAGTTTGAAAATAAACAATTCGGGTTAATTTATGTTTTTGTTTTTTTTCTAAATGAGCAGCTTCGAGCTATTCTTGTTCAATGGAATCTCTGACTGCCCTGCCCATACATCTCCAGCCCTCAATTATTGCCTCTGCTCACTTCCCAAACTACTCGAACTATACTGTACAATACCATAGAATCATAGAAAGAGACTACTTTTAAAATTTAGGAAAAAGCAAAGTCAGTATGTGATTTACCACTTAAACAATGTGTCATAATTGACAGAAAGTGAAAAAGGTGCAGCAAGGCATTCTGTAGGTGCACTATAAATTTTATTTAGCATGCATGAACCAAATCATGCATTTATAAATATTATTGCTGTTTTATGCAATTCAGAGAAAGCTCCTTACAAAAAGTTGAGTAGAAAAAAAACGTAATTTTATTTAGGACAATTGATGAAAGGCTGCAGATCTCCTACAATACAGTCTAACACAAGTCTGTCTACTTCTTGTTGGGAGACGGCGGAGGTCGGTCCCTTACAAAATGCCATGAGTTTTACTTGGGTGGAGGATCTTTGCAGGTGTTCACTCACAGTTTTGCTCCTCCTCTGATGTTCAGACACTTTCAAGTATTTCCCAAAACTGGCCGGATAACTTCTGCAAATACTTAAATAGATTGGTTTCTTCTGCCAAGCCAGAGACAGCTTCTCCTTCTGCTGCACCAGACATGCTGTATGCCGTAAATTGTATGTCGATTGCCAGCTGTCATAAACAAACTTGTCATCCTAACTTTTTTCTCTTTTTTTTCCTGAACGGGGGAGAACGCTGTTATTTCCCTCCAGATTGAGAGAAACTCACGTTTACACTCGCAGTTGGAAAAATGATGTGTTCAGTGCACAGTTCACAAAAATATGAACGTGTTCAATGAACGCCATTCACTGAACGCATTCATGCATAACATTGGAGGTAGGGGATAGTACAGGTAAAATAACTTTTACAAAAGTTGTAAACAGGTAATTGTGAGAGGAAAGCAACAATAACACTAAGGTAACATTATTTTCATAAGCCTCTTTAATTTTTCTACTCTGCAACTTTCAAGAACAAAGAACTTTCAAGTACAAAATAAAATAGTGTGCAAAACTGCAGTAAATTCCTGCAAAATAAAATAAATAACCTTATTTACAATGTAAATATATAGATGAATTATGAATTCTATCTTGTCACATCTGCCTTTCAGTCCCAGAGTCCTCATTAGTGCAATAAGGAGTAAGTTTTAGTGCAGGTAGAACCACTTTTTTTATTGTAAACATGAGGTTTTATGTGTGAGGAAATCAAAATATTTGTGGGACACTGCACTTATTGCACAAACTTCTTTAAACAGGCCTGATTAAGTACCCAGCTACAATGAAGGCTCCCTCTGGATGAGTCTGCTGCAGCCAGCTGATGACGTCATAGAGCTCCGACAGAGCTATGCTAACGCTAGCACATGTACACAGCAGTGATCACCACTACTGTAATCTCCCTCAGCAGATAGAAGGGCCAGGACATGATGGTCATAAGTTCTATATTTGGAGAGCAATGGATGCAGATGACTCTACTGTTAGTACACCAGTCACTGTGCATGTAGATGCAAAGTCCCCCGCCTCTGCTCTTACCGGAGCTGTGGATCCTGTCAAAGCGAGCATGGAACAGCTAGTTAGCTCAATTGCCACGACGGGGACAAGCAGGTGAAGCCAGGTTTCTGTAATAATCATCACCGAACAGTCACAAATAAACCAATCCCCTACCATCAGAAGGTCCAATTCGTCAGTTTTGTGAACGACAGATGTGGCATTGGTCAGGAAAATGCTCAGCAGTGCCGGTCTGTGAGGTTGCTTCCGTAGCTGAGCTAGCAGAGAGCCCAGTAGTCTCGCTATGTCCAGCGGTATATTGTGCGAGCCCTGAAAGTCGCTCGTTATGTCGGACTTGCGGGCAAAATCAGCATTCAGCAACTCTGTGTGAGTGTAGGCTGACACGGAGACAGAAAGGACCCAGATGCGAAGCAGTATTTCTAGTTCACAACAAACAGTTTTATTTATACAGGCACAGGAGATGGTGAGTCGAGAGCGGGGATCGAACCCGCGATCTTGGGAACAGGAGCCGGTGACGCTGTCCGCTTAGCCACGTGGCAGCCACTAGCGCTTGTTAGCCACACAGAGTCTTTCGGCTGTAGTTGAGAGCGGGGATTGAACCCGCGGTCCTAGGATCAGGAGCCGGCGATGCTGTCCACTCAGCCACGTGATAGCCGCTAGCACAGTTAGCCCCACAGAAGCTTTAAGCTGATGAGAGTTCAGACTCACTGGATCTTTACGGCAGGAAGTGAAGTGGAAGACGAAGACGACCACCACAACACAGGACTCGCAGGCAGGTATTCGGCGTCAGGAGCGGAAGGCGAGGTCGGTAGCCAGGGATCAGACGAACGGGTAAGTGCAGAGCAGAAGCTGGTCAGTACCTTGTAGTCAGGCTGGGGATCAGGCGATAAAGGCAGGAACAGGAACGGAACAGGTCGGCAACGGGTGATCAGTCCGGATGGCAGGTCTGGTGTGCTTAGCATGAGAGCGAAGACGATCTGACACTGACTGAGTGTGGAGCCGGGGTTTAAGTAGGCGGAGTGATTGCTGGAGATGAGGTGCAGGTGTGAGCAGGCGCGCAGGTGACCGGAGTTGAGCTGATTACCTCAGCGCTGGAGTGAGGCAGACTGAGACTGAGACTGAACTGTGACAGTAGGCGAGTTTTGCCCCATACACTCCATCATCCATACACACAGCATCAACAGAGAGCTCAGAGCCGCTGCAACAATGCGCGTTGCCATCTTTCGCAACGTCATCATTCTGTGCAGCTTAACCTTTTGCAGCCTGTAAACCAAGATGACTCCCGTTGTATCTGCTGCTATATTTTCTGAATATTTAGTAACACAAAGTACTTCTTCTAGAAAAAGAGAAGATATTTGACTCAGAAGCCCAGAGGAGGGAGAAAACATAAACGAAGCCTATTCAGAGGTGTCCAGTTGAACGTTCCCTGCAGTCAAACAGCAGTTGTATTTAGACCTTTGGACTGACTGTGCTTTTATTACCCTGGGGGAGACGGAGGTGGACCAAGTTCACAACATACAGAACCAAACTCAGTCAGAAAACTTTTGAGTCAGTGTCATTTTTGTTAGAGTTCGTCTCCTACAACGAGCTGAATTAACCATGATTACGGTTTATAACCATGACAGAGCTCACCTTGATTCTCTTTTAGAGATATTACTGCCAAACAATCTATTTTGGACACCTTCTTTACTATCCATGACTGTGTACTGTGGTTTTCTCTGTTTTAGTTTGTTTATCTTGCTCATTAAACCTCAGTGACTTCAGGTGAAGAGCAGAGCGACATGTGGACTGAATGTTGATGCCTTGTGTAAATGAGACTGTCAATTCTGTGAAGCTCATTGACGTTGACCTAAATATGACCCTTTACAAGATCTATGAAGCACCACATCCACACTAAGCATTATGCATCCAAAGCAGGGTTTTAGTGTCATTACATTACTTTTGACCCAGAATTTTAAACCTGTTATTTCTCTGCTTGTTGGATAGGTAACAACTATGACAGAAAGTTTTAAGGACAAACCGATTGATCAGGTCCACAATCATCACCATCTAAACAATGTACGAGACTGCTGGTCACAAACTGCTGATGACAGATAGACTCTCTTTTAGAGGTCAGGAAATAAGAACACAAGGTCAACGTGTCAGTTCAACGAGTGACCTTGTAAACATGAATATGAGCCACAACTATGGTCAACTCTGTCAATGGGTGTGTTTGTGCTAGCTTTGTATCTTTGCCTGTATTTTCTCACAAGCAACCTACTGATTGGTGCTTTCTAATTTTAATTAAAGTTCAAATTAATTGTGTCCTCACTGATGGAGGGCCAAGTTTTTACTTACAATTTGTCATAAGGAATCAAAAAATAGCTAATAAGTTATCATATCACATTTAGATTTTCAAATTCAGTGCAACAAGTAATACATACCTTCATGGGCATTATGGACATGACATAATTTTATGCAACCGTTAGCCATGCAAGTTAGAGAGCATTTTCCTGTTATTAAGGTACAGTTTAATCAAATATCTCTTTCTGTTTAACAATACCTCCAGTGATGTGAGTTTTACAGAAATAATTGAAGCTGGCTATAGCCTTGTCTTTAATTCTTAGCAAATTTTCCCTCTTCTTTTATGTTTTTTGTTTTATTAGTTGGTTGGCAGTCCACCTTTTTAGCTAACTGGTGGGCTCCTAATCCTTTTAGGGGGGGCAGCATTTGACCCCTGCCATTTGCCCACTCCTGCTCTAGATTCAGGGCACATGTACTGCACATGAGATGTGATACTAGCACCAGTAGTCTAAAATCCCTACTTAGTAACATGGAGCTTAAAGTCAAATCTACAGCCCCTGAGGCATTACACAGCCAGCACCCATCTACCTATGGAGCAGACAGACCTGCTGGTGGGGATAAAAGGTCCTCCTTATTTGAAAGGCAGTACGACAGCAAGGCAGATGTAAACTTAGTGCCTTGGGGAAAAGGTTTTAAGAGGAAATGCAAAAGCACAAAGGTAGCCTTCGTAAAAAAATCTCAGTGTGACCCCTCAGGGTTCAAATGCAACTAACTTGGGATTAACTGCCTTTGGGACATTTTCTACTGGTCACAAGGAAGGTCTGCAGTTACTATAACAGAGAGCTTTAAAAAGATCCACATCCAGGAGTTTCCCACACAACATCTCATCTGACCATGTCCAGCCTCTCTGAGAATTTACTTCAGAGCCCACACCTGAAGTGCTGAGACATGGTAACTGAAACTGAAATATTTCCTCCATCAGCACAGCGCACAGACTGCCACAATGAGCTGTTTGTAGGAGAAACTGCAGCCAAGGAGAAACATGACCTCACACCACCATCTGAGCAGGGGAGTGTGGAGGTTTTTATGAAACATTTCTGTAAAAGAGAGACCTTACACTTTGATATTTGAAATGTGCAAACGTTTTTATTTAAATGGACAGTGCATATTGATGAATAGAATTAGCCAAAAGCCCAGGCTTTACCTGTTGTCCCTGGCAAGTCAGACAAAATCATCAACAGGAAAATAATAACAATAATAATGAAAATAATAATCACACACCACCAAACAATGCACAGCTAGACAGATCAATGGGAGCCCACAGTACAATAAGAAAATATGTACAAAACATAAATATGAAAAACATACAGTGTCATTTAAAACCAATGATCTCGTTCCCCTCTCGCCATCGTTGAAATGATTTTAGACATCCTGAGGGTCCTTCTCTCTCTCATTGCAGTTGGAATGTTGTTCCAAGTTTCACAACCTTTGATTTTCACACCTGTTCCCATTATGTTTTTTCTTCTATAAGGTATCATCTCCAGCAGAGGATGTAGTGTCTTCTATAAAAAATTGATTTTAACATGATGAACTATCTCAATGGAAGTGGACATGGATGAAATTTTGATTTCAGAGGTGGGGGGGGACAAGTGTGGCTTGAGTACTGATGTGAGTGGGTGTGTGTGTGTGTGTGTGTGGGTGTGGGTGGGTGGGTGTGTTGGGGGTGGGGGGTGGGTGCTGACCCAGGGAGCCTCTCTGTCAAAGTCTGCCTCTGCTCCTCTGCCTCCTCCAGCCTCTTCACTATCTGCAACCTGATAAAAAGAAAAGGGATACAACAATCAATGATTCTGATGGTACAGTTATAGTCTAAGGAAACAACTCCATATGGTTGTATAAAATTGCATTTGTAATCAGAGATTTTTTTTTTACTGTTGCGCTTATAATAAAATAATCAAAAGTGTATCTTTTTAGCATTAAATGGAAACTTTGTAAAATCTTAATCTTTGTATTGTTAAGACTCTACAGTTGTTGAGGTTAATAATAATAATACAGGGATTCTTGGGATATGGGACAAAACAGGTTTTCATTTTCAAAAAAAAAAAATCTCACATTTTTATAATGATGTTTGGGCTATCCAACCCTGTTTTGGTTCAACCTCCCAGTAGTATATCTTTTATATAATTGGTATTTTTGCTGGATCATCACATATGTTTTTGTTAACAGCATCAGAACCAAAAATATAGTTATAAATATGTTTAAAAATCATTTTGACACAAATATTTTATTTTATTGGATTGCCCAATTCCCCAATTATGCACACATGGCTTGAAATCAATAAAATAATGCTTAATAATTTAATTTATATTGCACATTAAATGAATTGTATGGATGAATCACATTTGTCTTTAAACTTCAAATCTGACAGTAGAATTTTTAAGCATGAAAAATACACATGAAAACTGGAAATGCATTAGTCTCCGAATAAATCTCATTCAAGGAATTGAACAGACACCCTTTATTGAAAAATACAACAAAAACACTATCTGACGGAGTGGACAAATCAATGACAGTGTTGACAGGGCATTGATGGGGTTGACATTAAACTTTCAGAAATAGGAAATTTATGAGAAAAAATGGAAAAATGTGGAAAAATGTGATTCAAAGTATCTCCTGAACTCTCACAAAAGTCTGACACTTTGTCAATGAATTATGAATTCCTTCAAAACTAACTCACTGAAACAAAAAGTCTTCTTCAAAAAAATAATTCTTACTGATGGAGTTATTCAAATTCATGGGAACTATTTACTATGAACATCTCATTAAGTTTGATTTTAAACACCAGGTAAAAGATGATTCAGGTGCTCTGCTCTCCCTCAAGGAAATCCATGACCTCAGGAGATACTGTATGTGATATATTTCCCTGGAACTGCTATACGGACTGGTGAAGATGGCTCACCCAACTTAACCAGAACATCTCCATGTGGCACAAAGCAGACGTCTGGGCGTCCTTGTTTTTGTTTGAAATGAACATTTGGCCCATGGGGATGAAAGAATTCCACTTGGACATCATGATGGTCTGGGTCAACAGCTAAAGCTTTGGCCAGCTACCAGTGTTGGCCATACATAACAACAAGCCAGTCTTCACTCTGGATGTCACTGGAGCCTAGTCCAGTTGCTGTGCCCTCTGGTCCTCCACTGGGTTCTTCCTCCATGGCTTCCATCAACATCGCCAGAGGACTCCGTACCGCAACAACAGGGACATCTGAAACCCTTGGAATGCCATCCCAAACATGGGTCACTGGACTGAAGCATCGGCAAATGCGTGGCACATTGCAAAAACATGACATTTGCCTCAGTTACAACTTGATGAATCTTCCTTGTTCTGGGGATAGGTTTCAAGGGTTGCACAAGGAGACTATCACAAGACTGGAAGTAGACATTGGTGATAAGGTGAAGTTTGTCATAAAACATTTTGCCATCAACAGTGTGCTGACCTCTAATAACTATGCTGTCAGCACATCTCTTCACTGTTGCCCCAACATCACATGGCAAGGGGCGCCCTTGCCATGTGATGTTGGAAAGAAATTCCAGGTCGCATTCTTGAATCCCAGCTGGGGAGGAACAGCACAGAGGAGGAGAAAGTTCTTTTTATTTTATATTGCTTGCTTGGACCATCAGACCAAAAGTGTACTGTCTCGACATGTGGAAATTTTGCACGAATATCAGTCAGGATTGGATGCATGTGCATCCAAATAGCTGCAGCATCCTGGCGCTTAGACTGAGACACTGTGCAGCATCCTGCCTTCTCATGCTTGGTGTGGAACATGCCTGTATAAGTGTGATCTGTGGAAGGTTTTGACCATAGTGAGAGGCTTGTATTTCTCTGGCATATTTACATTTCCATGACTCAGAGAAGTCTACATGCACAATGACAGTGGTATCATCACAGTTACTTATCATGTTCCTGTACTCCTTGGTTTGGTTTTTCACCAAGTGGATATGGGTAGCTGTTTCATTTTTTAGTTTGTCTTGGTACAGAATCATAAGCGCTGATAGAGTGCCAGAACGTTTCACCAGTTTCATGTTCAAGTGAACTTCATCTTCTGTTTGCTCCTCAGTGCGTTTCCACTGCTCCAATTCAACTTGTGTTTTCCCTAGCTCTTAAGAAAGACCTGTAAATTTGTTTTGGCATCAAGAGCAGTTGCGTAAAAGACAAGATTCACTTGCAGGGGAAAAACATACAAGATGGAAACTCTCTTCAAGATTGGTAATTGACACAGCATTGTGGGACTTCAAGACCTCAAGCATCAACTTTGCATTCTCATGGATCTGACATTGACATGTCTTTCGATCAGAGGGTTTTGGAGATGTGATGTAAAATAGACCCAATGCACAGCAAGATGAATAACTGAGCCTAACATCTTGGTACTGGTTGAGAAATGCAGTGTGAAGATTTAGCACCATGTCGGTCAAAATCGTCCTTTGACGCTTCTGTTTTTTCCTGGTAATCATGTCTTGTTTGTCTGTAGTCATCCTTGCGTTGTTTTCCAAAAACTTTTGGACAGTTTGGGAGATACTCTGGAGGAATGATGGCTTCTTTTGATTTAGTAACTTTACTCTCATTGTTTTGTATGTTAAGCCAAAATCAAGAACCTGGTGCATCAGTCGATATTTCTTGAGAATTCTGCCAGAAAAAGCCAGTTTTGGATGCTATGATGAAAGTTTGCATCTTTTCTGAATGTGAGGAGCATTATTTCTCAGGTCTGCTGTCAGTGCATAGCTGAAGAGCAGTGATCTTTTTATTAAAGGATTTCTGAGTTTGCTCCCTTCAAGCATCTTCTTTGTTTGGGTCTGAGGTGAGTCTTGTGCCTTCTTATGAGTTGTGCCTTCCTTAGAGAACTTCCTGCGATGTAGACGTTTCCTCAACTTGTCAGCTTATCAATTTTGTCTGTAAATTTTTTTGAGTCTTTCTGGATTTTCTTTTTCTAGTTTTAGCTCTCTCCCTTATACGAGCCTGTTGTCGCCTATTGTTTCTTTGCTCCTCAGTGCTGATGTCTAAAGGACTTTGTGCTGGAATATCTAGATTTTCCTCACATTCCTCTGTTCTTTTCTTTCGTTTTCACGTGCTTCCGGACATGGTTTTTGTTCAGCCCTGTTCTCATATCATGTCATTTAGAATAAAAACAAAATCTAAGACAACATCAAAACAAACTTTCTTATGCTACCTTTGTCTTGTTTGAGATTTTGATTGCTTTTTTAAAACATTGTTTTGCATATTTTAGCCCAAAAACTGTGTTGTATGCCACAGACACATTTTGTCCCGTGTCTCAAGAATCACTGAATAACAATAACAAGAAGAAGGAGGAGAAGAAGAAGGAGGAGAAGGAGAAGAAAGGAAGAGGAGAAGAAGAAGGGGAAGAAATAAGGAGGAGGAGAAGAAGCAGGAGAAAAGGGGGAGAAGAAGGAGAAGAAAGAAGGAGGAGAAGAAATAAGGGGGAGGAGGAGAAGAAGGGGAAGAAAAAGGAGAAGGAGAAGAAAGAAGCTGAAGGAGGAGAAGGAAGAGGGAGGAGGAGGAGAAGAAAGAAGGAGGAGAGGAAGAAAAAGGAGGAGTAGAAGAAGAAGAAGAAAATTTTCAAGATTATTGAGAGCTTTGTAATAGATGAGGAGGATCTTGAAGTGGATTGGGAGCCAGTGAAGGTGTTGCAGGATTGGTGTGATGTATTCCTGACACTCTGACTTCCAAAGAAGTCTCTAATGTCGACTTTTCTTTTTTTCGACATCTTGGCTGCGCCTTACGACCAAACACAGAGACACGCGGATTCAAATGTCAATGTAGGCTAAATGAAACCTCTGACAGATTACAACAGGATGTGACCGAGGCAGAACGAACATCGCCCTCCTAAAAACTTACAGTGGTGAATGGCGATGTGCACGAACTCCGATTAGCAATTAACAAAGAATCAGTACGCCAAATAATGGAGTGACTGACAGCAGAGATAATCACACAGGAACCGGCAGAGCCAATCAATGAGCTTGTGGGCGGTCCAAATTGAGAGAAACAGTCTTGAAGGCCTCCACTTCATCTGTCTGGATTTTGACCCAGGTGTCATCCACATACCTAGACCAGTGGCTTGGTGCTGCTCCATGGAATGAAGCTAGGACCTTTTTCTCCACCTCTTCCATCCATGTACAGGTTAGCTATTATGGGAGATACAAGGGAGCCCATGGTGCATCCATGTTTCTGTCTGTAGTAGTGGTCCTTGAACTTGAAATAGGTGGTACTAAGGCAGAGATCCAGTAAGGAGCAGGTGTGGTCAGGGGTGAGATTGGTTCTGATCTCCAGTGTACTGTC
This sequence comes from Cetoscarus ocellatus, assembly GCA_037902135.1. Classification (NCBI taxonomy): domain Eukaryota; kingdom Metazoa; phylum Chordata; class Actinopteri; order Labriformes; family Labridae; genus Cetoscarus; species Cetoscarus ocellatus. The sequence goes on from JBAMNC010002074.1 coordinate 130,077, forward strand.
CTGTAAGAGTTGTTTTCCTACTGCTTGGACTGCCTCTGTGGTATTATTAATATTTATGCAGGCTCACACAGGCTCATCTGTTTAATTTGAAGCCTTTGCGCCAGCCTAGTACAGAGAGCAGAGGCTCCTGTTTTTGGGTCATCCATCCAGAACACAATGATTTTCTACAAACTTACATTATAATTGATTATATTTAAAGTTTAGGTCAAAGGGTCCCATATATATTCACCATATTTGTGTTAAGATGCCCTCTCATTTGTAGCCTTTTATGCTTTATTGGCATGTTCAGTTCAAAAAGGTTGTCTCACTCATGTTATGTTATTAAAAAAAATACAGCAAGAATGGTCACAGGAGCAGCTCAGGAGATTGACTAATGCCCTCCATTGCATCAGATTTTCTGATGGTCTTTGGATGAACATGTCACTGTGAACAGACCATTCTCTCACAAACAGAGCACACAAGGCCCTCTCCAATGATCAGTAGAGTGAACACTATCAAGCTTGTTTGCAACTTCAGTGGCTAAGAAGCTCCTGAGATAGCAGAGCTAGCAAAGTTCAGTGATGTCAGGAATCACATAACGGGTAAAGGTGCAGCTGTTCCCCTCCCAGCCAAATGCCAGTCAAATACCTACAAAATTCCAGCCAATTACCAGCCAACTTCCAGTCACGGAGAGTCTCCCCAGATGTGCCTAAATCTCACCATAAATACACCCATTCATGCAGTTGCAGGTTATCCCCATGAGATGAGGATTCCCTCACAAGAACACCCAGAGGGCTTCAACATTTGCCCTTATTAGAGTAGCTTTGCCACTAAGTGCCATGGCTTGAGCAGAAAATCAGGCACAGGAGGAACTCAAATAAGCAGACAAAATAAGTCCATGAAGCAAAAGGCAGGTTTAATACAGTCCAAAAGTCAAGACACAAAAACAGGCAGAAACAAGCAGAGGTATCAAACAGACAGCAGGAAAAAAAGGCAATGCCTAACAAAATGGGTCGTGATCTAAAATGATGATGACAAGAAGGCTTGGAAAGTGACACTCAGGAACAACAGTCTAGCAACAAGACAGGGGAGGACATGAGGGTTAAATACATGATGTGATTAGTGTAGATTGGACACAGCTGGGAAGGCACAATCAGGGAGCAGGTGTGACGAGACTAGATGGGAAGCAAAACCTATGGAAATAAGGAGACAAGAATCAGATTTCAAAATAAAACAGGAAATTCCAAAGACAAGACATAAAACGAGGACAAAATGGGTAACTTAACTAAATGGCAGGCAGGATCATGACACTAAGGGCCTGATCTACTAAGATTCTAAAAAGCCAGCGCTAAAAGCATGTTCAAACTAAAATAATTGCATGTGATATTAGTGGGTGAATTGCAGGTGATCTACTATCAATCAGTCAATCAATCAATCAATCAATCTTTATTTGTATAGCGTCAGTTCATAACAAGTGTTATTTTAAGACACTTTACAAGAGCAGGCTGAAGACCAGCTCTTTATTTATAGATACACATATATGCATATATACATATAAAATACACATATACACACACGTGGACAAATTTGTTGGTACCCTTCTGTTAAAGAAAGAAAAACCCACAATGGTCACTGAAATAACTTGAAACTGACAAAAGTAAGAATAAATAAAAATTCACTGAAAATTAACTAATGAAAATCAGACACTGCTTTTGAAATGTGGTTCAACAAAATCATTTAAAAAAAAATAAAATAATGAAACTGGCCTGGCAAAACTGATGGCACCCTTCACTCAATATTTTGTTGCACAACCTTTGGAGGCAATCCCTGCAATTAGGTGATTTCTGTTACTCTTAATGAGATTTCTGCACCTGTCCACAGGTATTTTGGCCCACTCCTCATGAGCAAACTGCTCCAGCTGTCTCAGGTTTGAAGGGTGTCTTCTCCAGACTGCATGTTTCAGCTCCTTCCACAAATGTTCAATAGGATTTAGATCAGGGCTCACAGAAGGACACTTCAGAATAGTCCAATGTTTGTTCTGAGCCATTCTTGGGTGTTTTTAGCTGTGTGTTTTGGGTCATTATCCTGTTGGAGGACCCATGACCTGTGACTGAGACCAAGCTTTCTGACACTGGGCAGCACATTTGGCTCCAGAATACCTTGATAGTCTTGAGATTTCATTGTACCCTGCACAGATTCAAGACACCCTGTGCCAGATGCAGCAAAGCAGCCCCAGAACATAACTGAGCCTCCTCCATGTTTCACAGTAGGTACAGTGTTCTTTTTTTTTGTATGCTTCATTTTTGTCTCTGTGAACATAGAGCTGATGTGACTTACCAAAAAGCTCCAGTTTGTCTCATTTGTCCAAAGGAAGCTTTGTGGCTTGTCAATATGCATTTTGACAAATTCCAGTCTTTTTTATGATTTGCTTTCAACAGTGGTGTCCTCCATTAAGTACACTTTGGCTCAAACAGCGACGGATGGTGCAATCTGATGCTGATGTAGCTTGACCTTGTAGTTCACCTCTAATCTCTTTGGAAGTTGTTCAGGGCTCTCAGGTTACCATATGTATTATCGGTCTCTTCAATTTATCATCAATTTTCTTCTTGCAGCCACGTCCAGGGAGGTTGGCTACAGTCCTGTGCACCTTAAACTTCTGAATAATCTGTGCAGCTGTAGTCACAAGAACATCAAGCTGCTTAGAGATGGTCTTATAGCCTTTACCTTTAACATGCTTGTCTATAATTTTCTTTCTAATCTCCTGAGACAACTCTCTCCTTAGCTTTCTGTGGTCCATGTTCAGTGTGGTACACACCATGATACCAAACACCACAGTGACTACTTTTCAGCCTTTAAATAGGCAGACTGACTGATTACAAGTTTGAAGACACCTGTGATGCTAATTACAGGACACATCTTAGTTTAACATGTCCCTATGGTCAAATCATTTTCAATCTTTTCTAGGGGTACCATCATTTTTGTCCAGGCCAGTTTCATTAGTTTGTTTTTTAAATGATTCTGTTGAACCACAATTCAAAAGCAATGTCTGATTTCATTAGTTGATTTTCAGCAAATTTTTATTTATTATTATTTTTGTCGGTTTCAAGTTATTTCAGTGACCATTGTGGGTTTTTCTTTCTTTAACGCAAGGGTACCAACAATTTTGTCCATGTATGTATGTATACACACACATACATCCAACACCCAACATGAATCCATATAGCCAATCATGAATCCCTCATCATGGTGGCATGCTCTGTTAAGCAGCAGGAAATCTTGAATGTGGATCCCAGTCCTATGATGAACAGCAAATCCACACTATGCTGTGTTGGGTGTTTGGGCGAAGGAAGGGAGGTGGGCGGAGACAATTGGACTGAAGTAAGAACTAAAGCTAGTAACAGATCCATGGACCAATCATAGACCTGTCTTCGTCATATTTGTCTCTGCTGAATATAAATTAATTAGAGGTTTGCCCCTTGAGATGCAGCATCTGGTTTTCAGTAGGGTCCTTATGTCTGTATGATTGTCGTGATAGTTTGTATAGAAGTATAATCAATAAAATAATGAAAAGATTAATAATCTAATATTTACATTAACAAATAATACAACAGCATCAAAATGAGAATTTTTCAGTGATGTATTTCAGCTGATGATGGAGGTGGGGAGAGGTGCAGAGACAAAGGATTGAAAATAAGAATTTATGGTAGTGACAGACTCATGGACACCCTGCCCATAAATCTGTCCCCACCACATTTGTCTGTTTTTATATACGCAAACCTTTAGTAGATCAAGGTGTCTGTCACGTTATTGCCAAGGATCTCATTACAACGGAGGGCAGGTCTCAGAAGGTGCACCAGTCATGGACCAGTCAAGACTCTGTCAAGGAAAGTGGGAAACATTTAAGTGGCTCTGTCTGTAGGCATCTGTTTGAATTAGCTGCTCACATGAATTTGCAGAAGGGGGGGGGCTCACTCACTGCCTTTTTTTAATATGTAAGGACACCACAGCTTTTATGAGTCAAATGGATTTTTGTGTCTCATAGGTCTGTGTATTTTAGTTTATTCCCCCCGTTTTATTTGGATGGGTAGTAAAGATGAAAAGTGCTCCATTGGTGTTGTTACACTTAATTTTCCCTTTTTGATATTGTTTTTTCCTTTATTTGGGTGATTCAGTGCAACAGATCAAGAAAGACATAACACAGGTAACAATATGTTAAAGATGAAAACACTAAAGGCAACACACAGAGAAGACAGGAAAGGAGGAAAAGGGCTTTTAAGAGAAAAGCAGGAATGATTCTTATGTTGAGGATGGAAGATGAGGGTGTTAAAAGTGCATGTATGTGCATGTTTTGGGAAGCAGACAAGAGGAGGAAATCAGTAAAGTGCTGAAGTACTGACTTAATGAATTGAAATGGTAGATGTAACATGCATATTCCTGCTTGAATATACAATATAAAGATACTTTGGTGTTTATATTGTTCCGTGTCCCTCAGAATAGAGGTGTGGATGATGCTAGCACAGAAGTTAGAACTGCACAGGGTCTCTTGACTGAAAGTCTCTGGGATTGCCCACTGTGTCCTTGGATCATTGCTAATAATAAGGTAAAATTAGGAACTTACATGTTATGTTTTTGTTGGACAAACCCACTCACTGTTTTGTCAGGTTTGGGTTCAGAAGTCAGCATTAGGAGCAGCTGACAGGTCCCATTTCACTGTTGGTAGGGATGTAACGTTATCTGAGAATGAGATTGTTCTGTCTATTTTCTGTCTATTTTGAATTTTTTTTGGTCGACCTGATATTGTTTAATCTGAGAAGGGTGTGGGGAGGTCAAGGCTGGTGGTTGTGGTTTTATGTGCGGCTTTAATTGATGATTTAAGTTGTAAATATTCTACAAACTGATTGCTCCTGATGCCGTACTCCTGTAGCAGGTGAGAGAATGAGTTTATTATTAGGAAAAATGTACTGTAAATGCGTGATTGAAATTTTCTGATGAAAAAGAATGGTTGGTGGCTTAATGATTTTATCTTATATGGTAGCTGTATAATGTTATTATCATTCAGATGTCCTGATAATCACAGAAATTGTACTTGTGTTGTTGAGTGTGTTGCCTCTCTGGTTGCAGAAATGGAACAGGCCTAAGAGAAATGTTAATTTTTTTTCTGCTGTGGCCCACCTGCAGTGCCCACCAGTGGTCCCTAGCCCACAGTTCGTGAAGCACTGCCCTGTAAGATTAAGTATGTGGCTCAATCCGCTGCTGTGCAAAAGTGAGACAAAATTTATCCAGGGGGAGACACTGCACATTTAGAGCTGCAGTATTAACGTTCTTTAAAGGTTAAACACACATAAAACTTTGAACTGAAGTGTCGCAGCAGAACAGATTGTGTTCTGGTTTGAAACTAACAGTTTTGAAAGCTGGTTTTGAATTCTGAAAAAAAAAAGCTGATGATGTTCACTTATTCCAAACAGAGGTCACAGAACCTGCCGTCTATTGTTACATCTCAGGGTCATATGATTGAGTCTGTATCTTCTTATAAATACCTTGGGTTTGTGATTGACGATTGTCGTTTAAGCTTCATATTGAGCAGCTTGTAAAGAAGCTAAGGCTGCGGCTGGGTTTTTACTTCAGAAATAAGTCTTGTTTTTCTTTTGCTGCAAAAAAACGTCTTGTTGCTGCTATTTTCATGCCTCTGATTGACTATGGTGATGTATTATATATGCATGCTTCTTCTCAATGCCTTAAATAATTGGATACTGTTTATCACGGGGCTCTAAGGTTCATAACTAATCTTAAGCCTTTAACTCATCATTGTACTCTGTATGAGCAAGTTGGGTGGTCCTCTCCTACCATCCGTAGACTGAATCACATCCTGATTTACAAGGCTATACTTGGCCTGCTTCCATCATACTTGAGTGACTGTATTCATGTGAAAAGTTCTGGAAGCTACAGCCTTTATTCTGTGACTCAGTCACAAAATCTTCTCTTGCTATCTGTCCCTAATGTTCGTCTTGAAATGGGTTATATGCTGCTCCTGCAGACTGGAATCTGCTACAAGAAAAACTGTGTCTTGGAGAGCTGGTCTCCTTACATTTTTTTTTAATGCAGATTAAAGGCTTTAGAGGAAGATGAAGTAGGCTGTAAATGCTTTGACTGAAAATTTTCTGCTCTGTGACCCTGACTCAACCGGTTGATTTGTCTGTATCTGTGTCTGTAATTGTTTTATGTCTGTAACTTTGTAAATGTGCTGCTGCCTGTCTTGGCCAGGACACTCTTGTAAATGAGATTTTTAATCTCAATGAGGTTCTTCTGGTTAAATAAATTTTCTAAACAGTTGTGAGAAGTTTGATAACTCACTGGATGATTTAATGCTTTGTGTTGTTATCCTGACGATGCACTTAGAAACAAGAAAAACACACAAAAAGATTTTCATGTAACAGAGAGTTACATTTATATGAATGACACTTCAGCTGTGCTCACAAGAAGTTACTCCAGGCTCTCCAGAGAGTTTTACACTCAAACAATGCAGCCCCCTGATCCTGAAAGTTTATCTGAAGATTTCATCATTAATCAGCTTAAACTTTTACACTCTTGAGCTCTTTTTGGATTGTTTCAATGAAATAAAACTTCAATCCAAGCATCAACATATTTCATTAGTTCTCTGTGTGCCGGGGAGAAGAATGAAATGATTCAGCCTGAACTATGACCTATGGCATGCACTGCATTACAGAGAATGAGAATATTGTTTTTAACCCTGTAACGGGTGCATGTACCCCTCTGACTTCACAGCTGGCCTAAGTCCGACCCCCAGTCTAGAACTGCTGCAGACGATGCTGCTGTTTTATCCTTGAATTGGCATTTCCATACCCTCTCCAGATAAACCCTCCTTGTTTCTGCCTACAGGTCTCCTAAATCTCTGCTCTGTGTTGTTCCTGACGTCGTCGTCTTCACTGACGGGTGGAGCTCTCTGCGACGCACCATCACCGTCCCACTGTCTCTCATCCGGTTGGATGGCCTGATTTATCACACACACTTCAGTTTCACTTTCACCCCCGAGCTGCAGACACAGCTGTCTGTCCGAGGAGCAGCTGGAGGAGGGAAGAGAGATGGGCGGATGGAGGGAGGAGAGGAGGAGGACTTTCTGTTAGAGACCATCCACCAAGAGTTCACCAGAGCTAACTTTCATCTCTTTATGCAGACGTAGCTCAGCTGATGAGGGAGTCATAATCTGTAAGAGATGAGTGTGACTAAGTGGAATATAATCAATAAATGATTTCAGAGATAAAGAGTTTGTGTCTTCGTGTATTAGGATCATTCACTCTTTGACTTCACAGGCTACTCTTCAACAACTGATGATGGTCCATAAGGGGCTTTGAGTGACAGGTGATGTTGAGTTAAACAATATGAAAAGTAACTGGTCACTTTACCTGATTACAGCTATTTTAAATCAGCTTTCTGTGATAGGGCACTCTGAGAAAAGCAGCACTTTGGATCAGTGTAGGTTCCAAAAGACCTACACACTTCTGCTGCTCTGTTAAATGGGGAGTGTTAACATCGCTTATTGGATGGGTTATGTCATGGCTAACTTCCATGGGATCCTCCATGACCCTGGATCCAAAAATCTTTTGTTCACCTTTTCTCCCACTGATGAACAGCATTGACTGTGATCACAAAGTTGTAGATTTTATGGAGAACCTGCAGTCAAATGCGTTAAGATATAGAGGTGACTGATTTTAGTAATCCTGAAGAAAATTCAAAATTATATCAAATAATTGGTCTTTTATACATCAAAGTGTAACATATGAAGAACAAACCATTTCAATCACAAACAAGTCATAACTGCTTTATACTTCCCGCTAAATCTGACCATAAAGAGGTCTTTCAATCACGAGTACTGTTCCCAAGGAGCAAGGATATTTCTGAGGGATGGTGTGCATCAGCAGTAGGGTCTAAATTTAGTTCAGGTTTGTCAATGCACCTACTATGATTCCCTTGAAATTTAGAGGAAGGGGGTCTGCAGTGTAAAGTAAGTGGGAGAGAAGGAAAAGTCCCAATGCTGTGGACTTTTTGTCTTGTGCACAGAGGTGTTCTGTCACACTGAGGAGACATGCTAGACACATCAAATCGCATAAGAAAACCAAAAAACAGCATGGGTTCTTGAATCCCACTGTGATTTAGGCAGCCATGCCACAAAAAATTGTAGGCCATGGTCCAAAGTAGCCCCCGCCCCCCCCACCCCACACACACACCCCCACACCCCCCCCCCACACACACACACACACAACTAAACCAAACCAACTTTTTTGAACCCCATAATCATACTGAAAGCGATTTTGAGTATCAACAGAAAAAATTTAGGGATGATAATTTTTGAGCTTATTGATGTTTGCGTGAAGCGATACATGACATCCCATTTATAGAGTACCCCACCAAATGCTCTATTGTTTGTTGATTTAAACATATGATACACGAAATGAAGCTCTGATCCTTGTCTTCTTTAATATGACAACTTAATTAATATTCAGCCATTAGTTTTGCGCAAATAGTTTTGCCCACCGAGTTACACCACAATATATGCCTTGGAACATTAAGCAAGCTACTCTGTGCGTTGTCGAGCTCAACGGGAGTTTGATGCGACTAAGATCAACTACCCATCAGCTGATAAAAAAAATAACATACAGCTACATATCAGCCAATCAGAAAATAGCACTGCTGTATCTGGATAAGATGCGGCTGATCTGACCACAGAGGGTGTATACTGCACGCACACAACAGGAGAGCCTTATCACATGAGGACAGTAAGTTATCTCATCATTTGATTTTGTAGCCTACTGAATAATTAAATTACTTATTGTACAAAAAGAGAACAGTGATAGCTTATTCTTATTCTTCCTCCACACCTTCCATTAAACAGTAAAGCAAAGTCTGATCACATTGACATACAAACTGTGTTTTTCAAATAACTATTCAATTTTCCTATTAGGATTTGAAAAGGCTGTAGTCTGGAAGAGGTTAGAGATAAAGGCATTGACTGTCATTGAGAAAAATCTTCAGTGCGACCCAAAATTTCCAAATTAGATGCATTCCAATCTGTTTTTGTATATTGTATTTTAGATATTGATAGTCGTTTATTTTTAGTTTTGGTCATCTGACATAGTATTTACTCAAATTCCTTACAATTGCATTTGGCGATAAAGATAATTCTAATTTATTTTATGTATGCAGGTTTGCTTCATATAAGTATTTCATGGCATTCCGGAAATTAGTGGAGCCTGCAGTCAACACGACGATGGTGTGCATCACTAACTCAAGGCTGTATCTGCCAGCACTCCTGAGCCCTCTCGTCCAACAACTGTATGTAGTACACATGTGATGTAGCCTGGATATCAAAAAATGGCTTATGGTATGCTGGTACTCCAGTAGCATTAAAATTGCACCTGTTGTGCTAGTCTGACCAACAGACTTGAATGGTTGGCTAGTATCTAGCATCACTTGCTGGTGGGAAAAGGTTTGTAATCTAGGAATACCAGGAGAACGCTATACCATCAGAGAAAACCGACTTACCACCCCAGTTGTAGCGATTTTCCATCTGACACTTCTTAATGTCTGTGTTGCTGAAGAAATGTGTATAATAATTTCAATTCATAATCAGTGGTAAGGTACTCAAGTCCTTCACTTAAAGGTCCCATATTTTGCTCCTTTTCTGCAGTTTAACATGGATCCTTGATGTCTTCATGAAACGTTAGTAAAATGCTTTGGTCCAAAAAGCATACGAATAAAGCACATCTGCATTCTTTCCATGCTCACATAACCGCTGTATTCACAACGGCTGGTTTTGGGCGGTCGCCTTCATATGCTAATGAGCTAGAGCAACGTACATACGGCAATTCACGATAGAGCAGCGAAACTCAAGCGAAGCAGGCGCTCTGGCGCTCCAGACACACGCTGCTTACAGTCCTGAACACATACAAACCCTTAATTCATGCCGGTGTAAGCACCAGATCTGTCCCACACCGGTTACCACACACACGGTTACAATAGCTTTTTCCCCCCAAACATCAGAGGCATTGTCACTCACGCATTTGAACTACTCTGCACACTGACAGGCAGTGGTGGCAGGCAGTTTATTTTTTGTACATGTGCAAGGTAATTGACATTCTAAAAGTTGTATCATATTCAGAAAAAATCATAACATGAAATGCTGAAGGTAAGTTTAAGTACCTCAAAGGTATACTTGCGTAAATGTAGTTAGATGTATACATTCCACCACTATGTGAAACAGTATCAAGTTGTGACACTTGTTTATTTTTACAGAAACTTCCACTCATTGACGAGGTGATGCTTTTCCTGATGCACCTGTCAGTGAGTGTTGAGTGGGCCTGCCTTGCTGGAATCTAGCAGAACCGTTTGACATTCACCACACTACAGCCAGCAGGATTATTGCTTCTTGGATATAATTCTTCTACAACCTGCTTGGAAGTGGGGTCTCAAGGTGGCGGCTTGAGGGAAGGTTGTGTTACAGAGGGCTGGTGCACTACATCGCTAATATTTGTCACCTTACCCTGCAACATGACACTATTATTTGCCTGGTGCTGTCTAAAGTTAAAATGAGCCTTAACAACTACTTTTTGAGGAAAACCGACATGTCACGCCGGAAAATACAAGCTTTGGAAACTTCAGACGAGCAAGCCCAGCAAAGCAGCGAGGCTAACATGGGTGCTAATGTCGATGACCCTAGCTTACTTGCATCAGCACTCCATGAAGTCATTGGCAAAGTTACGTAATTATTATCTAATTACTAATTATTGACGAAAAGCTGGGGCCAATTACGCAGCTTCTACAAAGGATACTCCTATGGGGAGTAAACTGAAAGCCCTGGAGAGGCAGGTGTGCGCCCTGAGTGAATTAGCCAATGATATGGAGAATAGAGGACAACAGAAAAAATCTGCATTGTTGGACTACCAGAAGGGCTTGAGGTCTTGTTTTTTCAAGACCTGGCTCTTCAAGATTGTAAACATGGAAACCTAGTCTGGACGTGTGAAACTGGAGAGGGCACACTGCTCACTGGCTCCCAAACCCTCTCTCACACAGAGACCACGTCCGGTACTGGTGAGGTTCCACAACTTCCAAGATAAACAACGTGTGATGAATACTTCGTGGGAGATGGGACAGCAAAATCAAGTGCTGAAATACAGCAACACCACCTTCATGATCTTTCAGGATTTCCCAGCTGCAGTCCTCCAGAAAAGAAAGTCTCAGGTCACTAGGTGTCATCTACAGGCAGATTTACCCTGCCTAACTCAAAGTTACCTACAGAGGGTCCATCAAGACTTTTCATGATCCAGCTGATGTGGAACAATACATAAACTCCCAAGAAGACACCAACTCCCTTGAAAACAGAAAATTCCAGATTGTTCTTTAAGTTTCCCTGCTGCAAAGTGGATATGTTGGACTGACACCAGGTTGTGAGTATTGGCTGTTGATGTGGGCTCCAGGCTAATCTGAACATTTACTTTATTTTAAATATTAGTAGGGACAGACAAAGGCTATGCCTCCTGGTCTCCCGGACAGATATTCATTCTTCTTTTGTCAGAGAGCCCAATCGCTCAAACTCCTCTGGATTTGAGAGAAGGACAGTGTCTAAATTTTTCTTTTTTATGCCATGTTTGGGCAAGATACACCTCAAGTGTGCTGTGTTTTTGTTTATTTGTTTTGTTTTGTGTGTTGTGTCTTGTTCCTTTTTCCTTAATTTATCTTCAGATCAGATTGCAGGTGTAATGTGTTCAGTCAAAATCTTATACTGTAGCTTATGATGATGACAGCTCTTAAGTTATGCACCTGGAATGTTAATGGGGTCCACACACCTGTAAAACGTAAACAGATTCTAACTTACCTTAAAAGGAAAGGTGTGCACATAGCCTTACTGGTCCGTGTACTTTGCGGCCATTTGTTTTCGTGTTGATATGGGTAAACGAAAAACGGGAAACCATCTGATTTCCGATTTCCATTTGGATGAAGGGAAACGAAAAACGGGAAACGAGTTGTCTTCCGTTTTTCGTTTGACAATCGGAAATCAAAAAACGGAAAACGGGCCTTTATCTGATATCTGTTATGGGTTTATTTTTACACAAGTCGGGAAATAAAGTACGGCCGTAATTCCTTTCCACATTGACAACTGCTTGGCTCTAGTCTGTAGCCATCTACAGGTAGACGTGGTGGTGGAGGAGCATCAGGATGGTGCAGTATTACCCGGCTCACTGGCAATGGATGCTGGTAGGAGATGGGACTACCTTCCTGGACTTTTCCACAGGCTGAATCGACCAGCAGGACATGCGCACTAATTGCCATGGTGGTGATGAGGGAAGCAATCTCTGCTGAGAAGTCGCCGTACACTTCATCAGCTTTAAGGACATCTGGATCTGGCAACTTTCGTGAAGCTAGAATTAGGTCACTAAAGAACACAGGGCTGCAAAATGGAAATATTGATGTAGCCTTTTCATGCTACAGATAGTTAGCACATATGTAAGCTATCATTACTCTGAAAAAATGGAAAACAAAATGTCAGGACTCATTTGAGTCTTAATTCACAGACTACCCAAGCCATACCAAAACCCCAAACTGGCCCATAGGCAAGGGGGATCAGAGGGTTGGTTCGAACCCCCCCTCCAGAGCACCCCCCCCGGTGAAGGTTTTCTGTCATGTCATATAAATAAATAAATGGCTGTCACTTTTTAAATAACTATTCCAAATCATTCTAACCTGATCAAAAAATGAAAAGTCATTAAGCAGATTGAAGCCCTAGCACCGAGTCTGGGGACCTTGGGGCATGAGTTGTCACACACCTGTAACGTTGCAAAAACAAACGTCCATTTCTCCTGTGCTCCTGTTCACACTCCAGTCCAGTGGGTGGCGGTAATGCCCCTATAACCGCAGAAGACGAAGAAGAAGAAGAAGAGGAAAACGAGAAAATGGTTAAAAAGAGAGATAAAGAATGAAAACAAAAGAAAACTGTGGCTATTTTGTCCCAAAATATTGGCCAGAATTTCCGAAAAAGGGCAAAATTGGGTAATGTGCTAAGTCCAGGCTGGGGCTGACGTGTATCGATTAGCGATCGTTAGCTCTGTTAGCTTCATTTTTTTTTAAACTTTATTATCAGTAGACAATAGATGGGTTTCTGTCCAACATCATCATTAAGATGCGTGCACAACCAGGGGGTAGATGAATAAATTAATAATATACAATTATTGATAACTAATATAGATAATATAGAAATGATAAAATATATATTTGTACGTAAAAAAGTAAATGTAAATAAATTTATAGAAAGAAATGGAAATTAAACACGGGCAAATTAACATGACAGACAACTTCACTTAATGTAATTGGAATAAAATTGAATAGCTGATAAGCATTTTTTGTTGGATTTGATATGAGACACACTCAAATTAAATTTTTAATTCAATTAAAAATAATGGGAACGAGGGGGTTGCCTTGGATATTCTGACTTTATGTATATGTAATTTATCATGTAATATGAAGAGATTAATTATGTTAAGTTTATTATTTTGAGAGAAGGAGCCAAAAAATTATTTTTTTCTCATAAAAGTGATACTTGACTGTAGTTTTAACGAAAAGAAAGAGAAAGATAACTGTCCCAAATCTTTTCAAAAGGTTATGCAAAATGGACATTTATAAAATAAATGGATGATGCTTTCTTGATCTTTTTTACAGAAGGTACAGCTGTTATCGATATCAGAAAATCTGGATATGTATACATCAGTAGGATAGATGTTATGTAATAGCTGAAGATGTCTATTATATATATACACACACACATTAAGATATAACATTTTAAAACAACTTTATTATAATTCTCTGTGTGTTTACCATATGTATGTGTGTGAAATTAATTTTAATTTTGAAATTAAAATTAATTAATTTAATTTCAAATTTATTTTGAAATGAGCAAGGTGAGCAACAGAGATGGACAGACATCAAAAGAGAGCAACAGAGACAGACAGACATCAAAAGAGAGCAACAGAGACACAAGGAGAGCTACAACTAAGAGAAAGATAACTGTCCGATAGTAGAGAAATAGTACACCTAAATTTAATCCAATTTATTGATTCACAGTAAAAGGAATTTTTGGATGATAATAGAGATGGTGCATTTCCATTCAATTCATTCATGTTTATTCATTCAATGAATTAATGCATGTTAACAGAGACATGCAGCAGAAGAGAGAAGCAGAGACAGACAACAGACAGCAGAGGTGAGCAACAGAGAGACAGACAAGGAGAAAGCCACAGAAACACTGGCACTGAGAGGGTTGAAAATGGGAAATTATACATTTGAAAAGTGGCCATTATCAGAATTTTTTTATTACATGGTGAAAATTGCTGTAATAGGCTATGTTTGGAATTCGAACATTAATCTAAAAATAATCACCTGTACCAATGTGATGAGTACCAGCTCATCCACTGCCACATTAGAAGAGAAAGTATGCCTATAGTGGCCAAAAATGGTCACATCACAACATTTGAAGGAAAATTTGAATGATATAGAGACAGTACACTTAAATTTAATTCAATTAATTAATTCATGTTAAAAGAAAGTTTGGATGGTCGTACATTTAAATTTAATTAATTCATATTCATTCATGTCAACAGAGGAGAGCAACAGAGACGTATAGAGGAAAACAGAGAGACAACTGGGGAGAGAAATGTCATGTAAAAGTGAAGGTGTAATCAATAAAAAGTATAAATTAAAACGTATGAAATGTGCTTGTGTATTTAGGGGAGGCGGGTGGTGAAGTCCACTTTTTAGAAAAAAAGACCCCGCCCCCCCTCCACAAGGCTGGCTACGGGCCTGCCAAAACATGAACTTGACTGAAATTGGGTAACGATGAACACTTTATATCATCCTCCCTTCTCAGAGATCGTGAGGTTTTTCACTCTTTCTCATGGACCTGTGACACATAGCCCAGACGCTCACTCTCCCCGATGCCTCTTTGTTTGAAACTGTGGTGAATTAGACATCAATTAAGTTCAAACACTTAACCCAAGATTAAAGCATTTTACTCTGGGTCAGTCTGTCAAATTGTCACCGTAAAGATGCACTCACACCGACAGACCGCGACCTCGGCGACCACTCTCAAAGCAAGAGTCAATGTACAGCCACGATCAGCCACAACCATGCGCGACCAGATCTCACGCAATGCAACTTGGTCGCATCTTTCAAGACATGGGGGCGGCGCCCCTGTTGTTGCAGATGGGAACTCTGGGGTCACTTTGGAGCAGGTCATGGCACTCAGTCGACAAAGTTGAAAAATTTGAACTGTAGAGGCGATGTCGTGCCGCGAGAGCCAGTCAGCGTTGTGTGGGTGCGTGATGACACCCATGACAGACTGTGAACCAGAATAAAAACAGAGTGACAATCTATGTCCCTGTGGAAACATTAGTTAGTGAGTACATTAGTTTCACCTAGACAGACTGCAGAAAACTCTCAGACGATGCTGCTGCAGGGCCATCAGCTGCAGTGTTTTGTGGTTGGTAGATGAGTGAAAAGGATACAGTTGGAATAACGTCAGCTAATACGTCCTATTATATGATGTGATATGATTGCGGGGTGAAAGCAATCATATCACATCATATAATAGGTTGCGGGGTGAAACCAATGACACATGTCCCATACTGGCAAGTACAATTGCTCATGACACCAACAGACACAAATGTAAAGGCACGGACAAATAGCAAGTATGTCTCCAGCCTTAGCTGTGCATCTGTTAATCAACAGTTATCACAGTTTGTTGAAAACTAGACTAAGAAAAAGTTGAAGGTGGATGCAGATGCTAAATATTTTAAATATTTAGTTAAACCAAAACAAATCTCAAAATACAAAACAAAGTCTCTCAAAAAAGTTTAAAATCAAACAAACTACCAACAAGGAAAAAGCACTCGAAGCACTGGCAATTTCCACTGGGAATGAGGCAGGAAGACGTGTGAACAGACAAAGACGAGAGGAAACTCAGAGACTATATACACTGGGGAAAAATGAGACACAGATGAGACAGACCAGGAACAGGTGTGACCAATCACACAGGTGAACTAATCAGGGCAGATAAGACAGGAAGTAAAATAAGAAATGGCACTCTACAAAATCCAAAAACATCAAGCGTTACACTATATACAGAGGCTACATAGAAACACAGCAGCTGAAGCAGGCACACGACAGGAGAGATGATAAAAAAACATAAAAACAAAGGCAAGTCATGACAACAGCATGTAGACAGACACATCCTGATTTACTGTGAGCCACAGTGTGGGCTTGATGAGCTCAAAAACAGGGCCTTGGTCTAGAGGATATTGTCCACTGCAGTGTCATGCAGATATCTGTATGTGAAGAGAAATGTTTGTTAGATTACTAATGATCTACAAAAAACATGTCTGTATTTTAAAGCTGCTTTTTTTTTCTTGAATCTGTAAAAAGCAGGTTAAGGTCTGAGCAAATATTTGTACAAGTGCCGTTTTACTTTCCAAGGCAGGTCCTGGCCCTTTCTTTCAAACTCATATTCTGTTGTTTTCTCTGGTTGGCTCCCCTGCCGTCTGTCCATCACAGTGATGTGGGGGTGATGATGTATAAGAGGAGGGACTGCGGTAAAGCAGAGCAGTCTAGGACAGTAAGCTCCTTTATCCCACTGTAACATACAAAGAGGCCCCAGAGCAGCAGGGCCCCTGACCACACTGTGGAGGATGTGAGTGCTGAATGTTGGACCTGTAGGGAGGAGGTCGAGGCCCCAGCATAATGCTGCTCCTTTACACACAGAGGGGAACACGTGTGCTTCTCTTATGAGGATTTGAAGCTTTATTCTCATCAGGTTTCACTGACTCTTCACCCGTCATTCCTACAAAGTTGAACCTTTTCTATAAAGTGACACCAAACAGGAACAACTGCCATTTAATCACATTTCTAAGCTTTGTCGTGAACTAATCCTGATGGTAATCCCATCACCTGGGCTCCTCAGTTTAAGGCATTCATGGTTCTGTTAGAATCACAGCTCAGTATAACACCAGGGGGATAATATCCAGAATTTAGTCTTTGACCATTAACTGCCTATTCAAACATCTGCATTTAACCCAGACATCATCCTGAAAGTTGGAAACTCAACCTCATTGAGAGATATCAGCCGTTTAGTTCGGAGGGGAATGTCTAAGTTCAGTCTACAGCAATCTCCATTTTCAATCAAACTTTAGATCAACCTAGTAAAAGACATAAATTCATCAACCATTTCACTATGATGTAGGTGCTGTGACACTTGCAGTACTTCCCACAGTCTGTGGGTAATGTTTTGTGTCAGAGTGGGAGCATCTTAAAGAACTTTTTGGTTATCATGTAAAAACTCTGCCATGTCACTTTTGTCACTGTCAGAAAATGCTGTACATATGCTGGATTTTACTGCCATACAGACATTATGATCAGTTAGAATCGATGTTGTGTGTAAAGCATTACAACGTAATGCGTTTCAGTAACGTAACTACTTTTTTCGAGTCAAAAGAATAATAACGCGCTACTATTGATAATGTGGTAACGAAACGTAGTTCCTTTTTAGTTCGGCTCAACTTTACTTTTCCCATGGCCATATTGGTAGGTAGTTTGTCCTTTCCACTTCCTCGTTTCCTGGTTTCGCACCTGCCTCCAAACGCACTCACTCAAATGGCATGCCCCAGAGCTATAGTTGCCAGGTCCACTTATTATAAATGATGCTGGAAGTCTTGTTTTGGAGAGTTGCTTGGCACTTTGAAATTGAAATGTAATGAGGACGACAATTAAAACAGGCTTTATGTAGTTTTCTCTTTAAAAACAAATAATATATATCACATTAGAAAAAGAAATAGCTGGAAGTTGCCTGTTTTGGGCTTGTTTTTTTTAACTTGGTTGCTTATTTCAGAAGAAAAATCTGGACACATTAGACAGGAGCTCTCATTCCACACGGTATGGGACATGATTTTGTAAAATAAAGATCACAAAAGAAACACCTGTTATGTCCTCCGTAGTAGAAATTTAAGTACACATTTAAGAACAGATATGGGCTTCTACCCAAAGTCAAGCAACATAAAAGTAACATGTTTGTTGTTTGTTCAGGTCTTTATTTTATTCTGTAAGTATATATCAATCAATCAATCTTTATTTGTATAGCGCCAATTCATAACAAGTGTTATCTCAAGACACTTTACAATAGAGCACAAAGCTCTTCATATTATGGATACACATATATGCATAGATACATATATACATATATAAAATACACATATACATATATATACAAATATATACATCCAACACCAAACATGAATCCATATAGCCAATCATGAATCCCTCCATCATGGCGGCAAGAAAAAACCTTCTGTTAAGCAGCAGGAAATCTTGAATGTGGACCCCAGTCTCATGATGAACAGCAAATCCACACCATGCTCTGTTGGGTGTGTGGGCAAAGGGAGGGAGGTAAGTGGAGACAAGTGGACTAAAGTAAGAACTAAAGCTAGTGACAGATCAATGGACCAATCATAGACCTGTAATCGTCAAATTTGTTTCTGCTGAAAACAAATTTATTAGAGGTTAGCCTCTTGAGATGCTACATCTGGTTTTCAGGAGGGTCCTCATGTCTGTATGGTTGTGGTGATAATTTTATACAAGTATAATCAATGAAAGTCTTACTGAAAATAAGAATTTACGAATTTATGGTAGTGACTCACTCATGGGTGCCCAGACCACAAGTGCATCCCTACCATATTTGTCTCCATTAAGTATAGATGTATTAATGGTAGACCTCTTGAGATGTGACACCGCATTTTGAAGAGGGATCTCATGCCCATGTGGAGCTAGAGATAGTTACTATAGATGTATCAACCATGGATAGAGAGATCATGCTAATGTCTACATTAACAGCTATAATGATTATGAACTGGAATGAGATGGCCAAATATGTAGTATGTCTGTAATTGTAGTTATTGAGGCTTCGTGACTCCACAGCAGCAGGCAGTCTCCACCAAGGATCCCAGGCCACCTACAAGACAAGAGCCAGAGACGAGTACAGGAGCAAAAGACGAGTACAGGAGCAAAAGTATATAAAACATTTAATACAAACAAAGAAA
Organism: Cetoscarus ocellatus; assembly: GCA_037902135.1. NCBI lineage: Eukaryota > Metazoa > Chordata > Actinopteri > Labriformes > Labridae > Cetoscarus > Cetoscarus ocellatus. The sequence goes on from JBAMNC010002074.1 coordinate 149,201, forward strand.
AATCTCAAACGTGAATGAAAAGGAGCAGAATGAAGAAAAATCTTATAAAGTCTGCCCCTTTCTCACAAGATATTAATTAACTAAACACATAATACATACATAAATAAAAGTAACGAGTAATTTAAAAAGTTACTTTCCATAGAAGGTAACGAGGTAAAGTAACAGATTACTTTTTAAAGAAGTAACAACTAAGAAGCAAACACTTCCTTTTAAAAGTAACTTTCCAAACACTGATTATAATCTAGTTTGATGCAAGTTATTATGGAAGTTACTCAGTGGGCATCAAATTGTGGAGCACAGAAAGCCTCTAACATTTTAGTCTCTCCAGCCCTGATTGTTGCTCACCATCAGAATCAGAAGTACGTACTTTGTTAATCCCTGAGGGAACTGTGTCTGCCTGACTCGATCTTATAAACAGAAAAGCAGGGATATCAAGATAGATTAAGATTGACTAATGTAAGAGCGGAGGAAGAGGAGAAGTAAGAAACATGTAAGAAGTGCCAAATCATTTCAGGTAAAACTGTTGTAACAATCGTGAAAATGATTAAAACAATGCTTACTACTAAGGTGACTGTGAGAGTGAATGAATGTGGATGTGTCACTGATGCTGCAAACAGTTGAATTATTTGAGTAAGGACAAGTCCATTTACCATCAAATAGTTTGTAGATTAGATTAGATTAGATTAGATTAGATTAGATAGTACTTTATTAATCCCCTCGGCAAAACTCCCTCAGGGAAATTGAGATTCCAGTAGCAGTTAATTATTACAGAAAAAAGATATATACAAAAGAAAAGATAGATCTAAACAAAAATATAACTACAAATATAAATGAAATATAAATAAAATAAAAATATATGGCTTCTGGCTGGCTGCTGCTGGCTACTTCCCTTCCCCTGTCCTCCTGTTAATCCCTTCTAGCACTGAGCTTTTCCTGTAAGTTAGGTGTATAATACTTTACGAGGCTTTGCTCACAGTTCATTGAGTGGCAGCACCATGGCAGATCGATATACCATAAGTGAGGTTCTTGATTACATACTTGATGGTCACCACACCAATGAGGAGGGGAGGGGCCAGGAAAATGTCAGTGAGGATGGATTTGAGGAGGAAGAAGTTATTGTAGCCACTGTGGTAAACATGACCAACTTGGAGGGGAGACAAATTCACAAAGACAACTGGAAGTTGCTAACCCAGACAGACATCAGTGCATACATGGGTCTTCTGATTTAGGCTGGTGTGTACAGATCCAGAAATGAATCTACCAGTTTATGGGATGTAGAGCCTGGTTGGAAAATTTTTCGGGCCACCATGTCCCTTCAAAAATTCGACATGTTGTCATTGGTGATTCGCTTTGACAACCAGGATATAAAACCAGGCCATTGTCAACAAGACAAACTGGCAGCAATCAGCAAAGTTTGGGTTCAATAAGAGGAAGCCAAAAATGCAATGCACATATTAGCAAGAGACACGCAACAACCTGCACATATTGTCCAACATGTGCATCAGAAAAAACACTACTGAAGTTTGAGTAAACTCTCCACTACATTTAGAAGCCTGATTTGTGTTTTTGCCAGTGTATGTTTGTTTGTTTGTTTGCAAGATTACACAAAAACTACTGGATGGGTTATGCTGAAATTTTCAGGAGATGGTGGTAATGGCCCAACTTAACTATGATTAGATTTTGGTGGTGATCCAGGCAACCAGCATTTGCAAACAATCATTTTTGCTCAATAACTGTCCAACTAATAATGGTATCTACATGATTCTGAGTGCTAGGTGTGGGTTTTCAGGGTCATGAAGTCATATTATGATGGTAACTTTATCATGGAACTATTGCTTATAGATGTAACAGCAATATGTAAGCTGCCTTGGCAGAGGTTTGCACTCTCAGGGCCAGATCTACTAAGATCCAAAATAATGAGAACTAATTTTTGTGTGCAAACTAAAAAATTGCATGTGCAATTAGTGGGCGTGTTGCGGGTGATCTATTATGACTGCTTGCACAATTGTTAACAGGCGCAAAAGCCGTGTGGACCGCCCCCTTTAAATGAGGATTTTGCGTGTGCACTCTCCACGCACTGACAGCTCCTAAACTCGCTGTCAGTGCATGAAGAGTGTAATGCAGTCAGCTCTGAGTGAAAATGAAGTGATTATGGCTATGGAGGGTTTTTTTTACATAGGTTAAATGACCTCCTCCACGATGAAGAGAACAAAGCAGACAGGGTTTACTTTAGGCATGTGTGTGCATGGCACACTGGATCCTCCCTCTTTTTCCATTCATTAATTTATTCATTCATTTTCTATTCCACTTATCCCTTTCAGGGGAGCTGGAGCCTATCCCAGCTGTCTATGGGCGAGAGGCGGGGTACACCCTGAACCAGTCGCCAGTCAATTCCAGGGCCATGTAGAGAGACAGAGAACCATTCACGCTTACACTCATGTCTAAAGCCCCCTTCACACCACTGCGCGGCAACACGCCTCCTCCAGTCATTTTAATGAGGGACGGGCGGCAGACGGGAAGTGGTTTTAACCGTGGTGATAGGACCCAGAAGCGGTTGTCGCCCACATAAACGCCCACAGATGCTGTGATGTTCACAGAATCACCTCTACATCACTGCTGCCTCGTACCCTATGCTCGTATCGCAGCGGCAGTAGCCGCTTTAAAAAAGCTCTGCATTTCGGGGAACTCTCCCGGCCGGGAGGCGGTTTTCAAGGTAGTTGCTGCACGGCGGTGTGAAAGGGGCTGAAGGGCAATTTAGAGTCACCAGTCAATCTAATGAGCATGTTTTTGGTCTGTGGGAGGAAGCCGGAGTGCCTGGAGAGAACAAAGTACTTTGTAATACACAGTATACTATGTGTCATCTGATTATTTCTTATACTCAAAATAATCAAAAATTTGTGTTTTTTAGAACTTGTTTTCAAGTGTATAAGATCAGAACAATGAGGAAAGCTCAAAACTTGTAATGTTCACTAGAACTTCAGTTAATTAAACAATCTAATACAACAAGTAGTGATAATGGCTGTTAATACAGTTTTATATGGTTAGTCTGGTGGAATGGTCATTTCTGACCGGGAACACAAGATTGTTCAACATGAACTGAACACAACATGAGGATTAAACTTCTCTCAGTAAAGAAGCTGATTTCAACCATAAGTAGAACCTAGTGCTTAAATATCCAGAAGCTTGACAGCATCAGTACATTTCTCTTTGTAAAACAGAACAGAGGAGGTTGAAGGTTTGAATGAAGAATGAAGGTGTGTTCCTACAGATGGAGCTTAAGAATGGGCCCTTTCATTTGGCTTCTCATTTATCAGGAGCCATGGAGGCATGGACGGGAAACGTGGCAGCTGTCAGTGTTTGGGGCACGTGAATATCTCAGTTTGAAGTTCCTCCCACATGATAGAGATTAGGAGACAGCATGGTCTTGTTTTTCTTCTCTGCTCCTTCCTCTTGCACATGTTTGTCTTACTAATGATGAGGAAGAGGGGTGGAGGAGGTGATGAAGACACAATGCAGAAAATAAGGACATGTTTAATTGCCCTCAGAGTTAGGGACATGTGAGGGAGGCAAGGAGAAGGCCTTCTGAGTGGAAGGTTTACTGGATAAGAACGAAGATGGCGTTTGGTGATTTACATGCCCAGTTGTCAGACTGACTGATAGATTGGTTCTAGGACTGTGCCTTGAGATGAATTTTCCCTGTCATTAAAATGAAAAAAAAAAATCTAGAAGAAGCATTAAACTGCAAGGAAAAACAAAAAACAGAAGAAATTCAGCACAATGTATCAGCCAGCTGACCCAAACTTTGTTACATGGGAGCAGCAGGATAGCACCAAACCATGTGACACTCCTGTCAGCTAAGAACAGGAAACTTGAGACTTCAATTTATACGGGCTTACCAAAATTGGAATCTAGAGGGTTGGAAAATGTTGCCTGTTTTGATGAGTTTGAATATCAGCTGCCACATTTCAGATGGTGGGGTCAGTATACATCATGAAAGCATGGATCCATCCTTGGATCTAATGATAGACTTGAGCTTGATGAGGCTTTTCTCATCTTTCGGTGTACTCATACTACTTTACACAGCAGGTCACACCTCCCCATTCACAAATTCACTCACTTAACGGCTTAAGTTTCTATGTAAGTTGTCCATCAAAATCAGTATTAGTGCCCCTTTGTACCTATTTAGACACCACTGATGCAGCAGCAGGTATAACTTGCGATTTAGTGTCTTGACACTAAAGGGAACACCTGGCCTGGGCTTGTGTCCTCTACCTCCTGACTGACAGTGGAGTGCATCTCCAGACCAAACTAACGGCCTAACCGCATCAAGTTTAGTGGTGTTGGTTTAGTGGTGATGGGGTATTAATGGTATTAACAAACCTTGGGCCCCTTAGCCCCACCTGAGCATGATTTAAACCAAACAGCCTGCCTGAGTACTGCTGCTCACCATGTCCATCCCTTTATGACCTCAGTGGACCATCTTCTGATGGAGACTTTTGTCAGCATAATAGCAGGACAGTGTGCCATGTCATTAAGCTCACATCATCTGAAACTGGACAATATGTTCAGTGTTCTCCATTGGCCTCCACTGTCACCAGATCTCAATATAACAAAGCACCTTTGGGATGTGATTCCGTATCATCTGGCAGATACATCTTGAAAAAAAATGTCTCCAGTCAGAAAATGACCAAGCTTTTCAGTTAAAAAGACGCAGTGGATATGGGTTTAAGTCTGTTTTGTTAAAGGGGTGAAGTGACTGATGCCTCTTAATTAGCCTGTATTGAATGAGACAGACATGACAGACAGTTTTTCTGAATGATGCACATCCCAATCACTTTCTGTGGGAAGTTGCTTAGACTGTGTCCTATAGCCCAAGGTATATGGGACAATCCATCTGTTTTGTCAGGTTATGTGCAGCAAACCTGACATACCAGATGTGTGCATTGGTTCAAAACATGTAATGGTGAAATGAGGTAAAGCCCCAATTCCAATCAAGAATAGATGCTAGTTTTCTTTTTTTTTTTTTTTGAATCTCAGACATGTATACTTTTCACATACCTTGACACGTCTCGGCGGAAACTTCCGCCATCCTCAGAAGTGTCACTTTAGGTGTGACGTGTCTTATCAGCTGGTGTTACAGAGGCATGACCCTCCTGTCAATTTTTTTGACAGGAAAATCAAGCCTCCCGCTGTCTGCTCGCCTCTGCAGGACGCTGCTCCAAGTATGTGAGAGCATGTATGCCCCCTCATCCCTGTTCATCGTCCCTGGGCCCCATTTTCGCATTTTTCTGTCAAAAAAATTGACAGATACATGTCTGAGATAAAAGAATTAAGAAAACTACTTCTAAGAAACTGTAGACATAATGAACACCATACAGCTAGAACAGATGCTGTTTAAAATGTCAATAAAACCAGAATATCTTGATCTGCAAACTCTTTTTGACCTACATTCACTTGAATGCACTACAAAGACAAGATACACTGGCTGGCCAAAAAAAAGTCACCACCACAAAAAAAGGTCACACACTCTAATATTTTGTTGGACCAACTTTAGCTTTTATTACAGCATGCATTCCTTGTGGCATTGTTTCAGTAAGCTTCTGCAATGTCACAAGATTTATTTCCATCCAGTGTTGCATTAATTTTTTTCATCAAGAGCTTGTGTTGATGATGGGAGAGTCTGACCACTATGCAAAGCCTTCTCCAGCACATCCCAAAGATTCTCTATGAGGTTAAGGTCTGGACCCTGTGGTGGCCAATCCATGTGTGAAAATGTCTCATGCTCCCTGAACCACTCTTTCACAATTTGAGCCCGATGAATCCTGGCATTGTCATCATGGAATAGGGAAGAAAAAATCCATTGATGGAATAACCTGGTCATTCAGTACATTCAGGTAGTCAGCTGACCTCATTCTTTGGGCACATAATGTTGCTGAACCTAGACCTGACCAACTGCAGCAGCCCCAGATCATAGCACTGCCCCCACAGGCTTGGACAGTAGGCACTAGGCATGATGGGTGCATCACTTCACCTGCCTCTCTTCTTACCCTGATGTGCCCATCACTCTGGAACAGGGTAAATCTGGACTCATTAGACCACATGACCTTCCTCCAGGACAGTTCTTTATCCAATTTTAGTAGTTTCTGCAATCTCCTTAGATGTTTTCTCTTCTTGATGCATGCCAATGATTTGACCCTTTTTGAACAGACTAACATCTTTTCCATGAGCATAGGATGTGTCTTTCGACATGGTTGTTTAAGGAATGAGAAGCTACTTATTGCATCAGCTTGGGCTTAATAACTTGTTGCCAGCTGAAAGACAATCGCCCATGCGGTAATTATCCAATAGGAGACTCGTACCTATTTGCTTAGTTAAATCCAGGTGGCGACTTTTTTTTTGGCCAGGCAGTGTATTTTTTTTTTTTTTCCCCTTGTCTGCATTATCTTTCTGGCTGAGCACTGTGATAGATGACAGCATTGAAAAGACTAATGCATTTTTTTTCTTTGCAGTGAGAGATAAGCAAGTATGATTCACTGCTACCAGTGACCATCGCCAGCCCTCCCTGTAGGCTACTCCATCAAATCAAACTTTATTTAACCCCCGAAGTGAGCTGAAGGGGAGGGCTGTGTTACACCACAGTGTGAAAGAAGGGGAAATCGTGATAGATAGGACAAGACAAGACAAACGGGGAGGAAGACAGACAGTTGATGCTGTTAATTTGAAATAGCAGTCCAAGTGCTGTGCTGATCTAAGTTCATGCGGGAAGTAAAGGCTGTTAGAAACCAGGGACACCGGAGCTGTGGGGTCTTGATAGTAGGGGGTGGGCCCATAGGGATGGGATAGGGATGGAGCAGGCATCACAGGATATGAGAAAATGTGTGAGAGTGCCCGACTCAGCATGTTCTGATGGAACAAATCACTTTTTTACAAAAAGTCTTGACAGGAGCTTGAGTATCTGTACAAGCATGCATGTGAGGTGATCACCGAATACCCAGGGAGACCACGGCCAAGGGCACCCCCCGAGCCACCAGGGCACCCGAAACCCGCCACATGGGCCCCCAAAGCTACCGGACCCAGGAACAGCCCCAGGACCCAAAGGGGCACCAACCCATCCCCGCGAAGGCACCAAGGACACCACCAGGGGGTCCAAGGCGGCGCCCCCTGCATACGGCACACGTTCCCGCCAACCAGCTGTCCACCTGGCCCCAAGCCACCCCCACCCCCCCCACGGCAGGCCAGAGGCCCCCAGCCCCCCAGGAGCCAGATTCCCCGGGACCAGGGGCAACCCCCTCGGAGAAGGGGGCCTCCGGTCCCGAAGGACCAAGGAGTCCCCAGGACTACCCGCACAGAGCAGCAACCCACAGGCAGCCACCCATGCCGAGGTCCACAGCAAGCGACAGGCCCATGGATCCCGCACCACAGGCCACCGAGAGACATGAAACCCAGCAGGGCGCCCCCGCCCCCCGGGAGCCGCCCCAGGCCCCCACCAGCAGGTACCAGAGCCCAGCTGCACCCGAAAGCCACCGACACCGTCCCACTTGATAGAGAGGTTCTTCCCAGCACAGAGTCCCAGCCATAAGGGGCCGGACCCCACCAGCCGCACCAAGCTTAAACTAGTGATCCACTCCTTGTCCCCCCCGTTATTCTGTATCTTTGATCCCCGACAAAGATACATTTTCCCTTCACCATGACTAAGTGCAGTTCTAAGTGTGATGTGGTGCATTAAAACTGGGGAAAAACAGGTCAGTGGGAGCCCTCCGACCCCTCCTCTCTCTGCCTGCCCCAGACAAGTGGATGTCGTGGTGCAATAAAAACAGAGGGCAGGTGAGGCAGGCAAGAGGCGGGCAGAGAGGGGTCACAACCGAAACCAGATTGCACCCCCCCCCTCCCCCAGCACCCCCACCCCCAGCCCCCCAAGTTTATGTATGTATTGAAATTGAAATTGGAGGACGAGAGGGGCAGGGGGGGCGAGGTATTCGATCCCCTACCACCCCCGACTCCAAGAACCCTAAATGTTGTGTGTGTGCCCAGGTGAAAATATATACAAGAGTGCAGTGTGTGAGTAGTGAGGTGCAAATTAAGAGGCTAGGCTAGTGAGGGCCAGCCCCGACTGGCCAGGACAAAGCGGGGGCATGGGAGCGGTGCCAAATGGCCCCCCGAACAGCAAGCCCCAGGACCCGCAGGCAATGACCCAGACGGGCCCCAGTGGCCAGGCGCGCCCACCAAGAACACACCTCCCAGCGGACCGCAGCACCAGAGCCACCGACCCAACACCCACTGAAGACCCAACCCAGGCGGACCACCCCCGGGACGCCGCTCCCCACGGTAAGACCGCAGGATCCCCCAGGGCCCTGGGCCAGCGAGTCTCCACGCCCACCCCAGACCCCGACCCACCGGGGGAGGCAGGACTGATACAAGGCGACACCCACCACGGGGAAACCCAGCCCCATGGTTGTTCCAGGAACCGCCCCACCCAGGACCAGGTACCCACACCAGCCGGAGCCCCCACCCGGAGGCAAGCCTAGCCCCAGCAACAGACCCCCAGGCAGCAGGAGTCCCCCAGTCCCCCGCAAGGGGGAGAGGGTGGCAGGCGAGGAGGAAGGAGGAGGGAAGGGTCCGCAGGGCGGACAGCAGGAAGGAAGAGGTGTGGGCACACCGCGGAGGAATCCCCCACCCCAAAGCCCCGGGGCCGGCCAAGGTGCCACCGCGGGAGGCAGCCAGCGCCACCCCCAGACCCCGCCCACCACGCATAGATCCAGCAGCTCCGAGGCGCAGGAGGCAAGCCACAGAAAACTCCAGCATCTCGCTAGGAGGCCGCCAGGCCAGTGGGTCAAGTCTGGGTACCTAGAAGGAAAGATGCCCCCGACTACCATCACCAGAGTATTCTCATCGTCTTGGGGTCCCAGGGAACTGTACTATTTTAAAGAGTAGAGGAGAGAGCTTGTGTATTGTGTGTGTGTGTGTGTGTGTGTGGATGTGCGTGTGTGTGTGCGTGTGTGTGTGAAGGGTATTGGCTGGCAGAAAAGAAGAAATAAATAAGTAGATAAGGCGAGATGAGATTTAAGTTGTTGTTGTTTTTAGGTGTGTAAAAAATCAATAAAATGTGACCAGTGAGCTTGATGCTCTGCAGTGCTGTTGAGAGGAGAGGCTAGGTTTTCCAGGGAGATGTAGTCAGAGAGGAGATTTTTCCATTGGGTTAAATATAGGGAGTTCCTTGATTTCCAGTTCAAGATGATCGTTTTCTTGGTGATGGCTAAGGCCACAATAAGGAGTCTATTTTTGCTTGTATTAAAGCTAAGTGAAGATACGTCACCAAGTAAGCAGAGTGAGGGAGATAATGGGATGTGACTTTCCAGAAAGAGGGACAGCGACTTTGTGACTTTTCCAGAACTGTCTAACGGATGTGCATTGCCAGGTGGCGTGAATATAGGTGTTAAGACAGTTCTGTGTGCAATATGGACATATTTCTGACCTGAAACCCATTTAGACAATTTTTGTGCAGTGTAGTGAGTTCTCTGAAGGACTTTATGCTGTATGAGTTGAAGGTTTGCGTTTTTAGTCATAAAATAAATGTTTTTTAAGATTGTAGCCCAGAAGTAGGCATCAGGAGCAAGAGAGAGTTCTTCTTCCCATTAGTTAGAGGGTAATGCTATGGATTTGTCAGTCTGTAGTATTATTATTTTATATAACTTGGAAAGAAGTTTTTTTGGAGAGAGGATGTTAATAAGCTCCTCAGTTGATGGAGGAAGAGACAAATTGGTGATTCTAATATTAATCTTGGATTGGACAGATGTTTTGACTTGTAGATATTGTAGGAAGCTATCGTTCCCGATGCCAAACTCCTGGACCAGGTGGTTGAATGGGACCAGGGTGTTATTGTGAAAAATATGTTTAAGATGTGTGATGCCTTTTTCAGCCCAAGCATTCAGGTTAAGTGGTTTTTTATTACTTAGAAAATCAGGATTATGCCAGATTGGAGTTAAATTGGATGGTGCAAGGCTAGAGTTTGTGATTTTGTGGAATTTCCACCAGGCTGTCAGTGTTGAAGCTATTGTTCCTGCATTGAAACAAGGGTGATGCTTGATGGTTTGACTGAGGAATGGGAGGTCTGAAATAGTTATGTTTTCACAGATAGTTTGTTCTATATCTAACCAGCTGATATCTGATTGAGTTGGATGTGTCCATTTGTATATATACTGCAGTTGATTTGCCAAAGAGTAGTGTTGGATGTGTGGGGCATCTAAACCTCCTTGCAATTTTGGTTTTTGTAGGGTTGTAAGTTTGATCCTTGGTGTTTTGTTTTTCCAATAAAATTTAGTGAACATTGAATCTAAGGCTTTGAACCAGGTGAGAATTGGATGAATTGGAATCATTAAAAAAAGGTAATTTATTTTTGGAAGTACTGTCGTTTTAATGGTTACTATTCTTCCTACAATGGATAGTGGTAAGTTCATCCACCGCTGGAGGTCATTGTCTATTGTTTTAAGCAAAGGGGTGAAATTTAGTCCGATCAACTCTGATAGCCTGGAGGAAATATTAATGCCCAGGTATGTGATGTGCCCTGAACATAAGGGGATAGGTGATATATGACGTGCTACATCCCATCTGGTGTTGTGTAATGGAAGAATAGAGGATTTGTTCCAGTTAATTGAGTAATCTGAAATCTTGGAGAATGATTCAATGAGATTTAATGTTTCCTGCAGAGATGACTGAGGGTCTTGTAAAAACAGTAAAATGTCGTCAGCATACAAACTAATCTTATGTTGAATTTGGGATGTTTGAATTCCCTTGATGTGGATATTCTGGCATATGGCTGCTGCTAAAGGCCCTATAAAGATGGTGAATAGTGACGGAGAGAGTGGGCATCCCTGCCTCGTCCCCCTGTGCAGTGTGAAACTTTGTGAGGTTAGTCCATTAGTGGTGACAGTAGCTGAAGGAGCAGTGTACAGAATCTTGATTCAGTGAATAAATGAATCCCCGAAGCCAAATTTTCTTTGAGTAGTGAAGAGAGTTTTCCAGTTTACTCTGTCAAAAGCTTTTTCTGCATCTAATGTTGCTATGATGGTTTCTTCCCATTGTAATGATGAGTAATGGATTAAGTTGAACAATCTACGTGTGTTACTGGATGACTGTCTACCTTTGATAAAGCCGGTCTGATCGTGGTGGATTATAGAAGGAGTTATATTTTCTATCCTGTGTGCTAGAGCTTTACTGATGATTTTTACATCTACATTGATTAAAGAGATTGGACGATAGTTAGATGGAAGGGTTGGATCTTTATTAGGTTTTTGGATGAGTGAAATTTCAGCTGTATTCATATGTGTTGGAAATCTAGACTTTAATTTTATTTCAGTTATTGCTCTCATAAAGAGAGGAGATAGAATAGGCCAGAAATGTTTATAGAATTCAGCAGGGAAGCCATCAGGACCTGGTGCTTTGTTGTTTGGCATGAGGCGTAGGGCTGTAGAGAGTTCTGTTTCTGTTATTGGTGAATCTAGTGCTTTGGATTGTTCTGGAACAATCTTTGGAAGTTCAATGTTGTTCAGAAAAGAGTCTATATCTTCCAGTCTTGGTTCATTTGTAGATGAGTAAAGGTTGGCCTAAAATTTTTTAAATATTTCATTTATTTCCTGTGGTGAATTAGTAGGCTTCCCTGGTAAGTCTTTAATAGTTGCGATTGTTGTTCTCTCTTTATTTTGTTTAATCAGATTTGCTAAATATTTACCAGATTTATTGTTATGATGGAAGTTTTCTTATCTGAGTCTCTGAATTAAAAACTGGGCTCTCTTATTTAGGATCTTGTTCAGTTGGAACTGATATTTTCTTAATTCTTTCTGTGTTTCTTCTGTTCTTCAAACAACAAAACAAACAGCAGGGGGGAACACAAATAACAACAAGACAAGCAACAGAGCAAAATACCATAACAGTGCAGGGTGCTGAGACTAGTGCGCGATAAAAAAAAAAAAAAAAAAAAAAAAATATATATATATATATGTATATATATATATATACATATATACATATACATATTTATATATATATATATATATATATATATATATATATATATATATATATATATATATATATATATATATATATATATATATTTATATATTTATATTATATATATATATATATCGTCCAGGTTTGTTTCAATATATATATATAAGCTGAGAGAGACAGAGACAGAGAGAGAGAGTGAGGGGATAGAGGTGTGTATGGTGTATGGAGTGTGAGGGGAGGGTGAGTGAAAGAGAGAGAAAGAGAGAGAAAAAGAGAAAGCATGTGTGTGGGGGGGGGTGAGTGTGGACGGGGGTGGGGTTAGATGAGTAAGGGAAAGGTGTGTGTGTGTGAGTGGAGGGGGGTTCAGAAAAGCCAGGGGGTGATGTCCTTATCCCTAAACAACTGACCATCAATGTATAATTTGTCGACTGAAAGGACTGCTCTCTTACCTTCGCTGATTTTCTGTTTGTGGATGGAGAGCAGTACCTTCCGTCTGCGGACGATTTCAGGTGGATACTGGTCGTTGAGTCCGTAGTCCGTCCCTTTCAGCTGCCTGCCCTGTTGCTGTACCAGCTCCTTCTGCTTAAAATGTTCGAATTTGGCGACGATGGGCCGGGGTCGGTTGGGGTTGACTTGCTTCTGTCCCATGCGGTGAACTCGGTGGAATGTGATGTTGCTGACAGTGTCCGGGGGAAGTTTTAGGCGTCTAACCATGAAGTCCTTGATTAACTTTTCAGGTTCGTCAGTGGGGGATTCGGGGATTCCAGAGAAGATGAGGTTATCTCTCATGCTGTGAGACTGTAGGTCCAGGATGTTTTCTTTCATGAGTTTGTTTTCAGCGGTGACAGTGGCCAGTTGAGAGGTGACCGAAGCGAGTTCTGTGGCCATGGTAGAAACCGAGTGTTGCAGTGACTTGTTTTCCTGTGTGATTCTTTCTATCTGACTCTGGGTGAATTCCAAGCTGTGGCAGAGGTGCTGGAATTCCTGGTGGAGAGCCTCGATAATGGTGACTCTGGCGTCTAACGTAGTGAATTTATTATCGATGGAGAGGAGTATTTCACTTACATCTGAGCAGCAATGCGTTTGTGGTGCTGTGACTGGGGAAGAGTCGGCGGATGAAGCGGGTGAGTCCTGGGTGTGGGTTTTTTTTTTATTTTTGAGAGCGACCCATGGTGCAGGATCTGTCGTAATGATCCTGTATGAAATCTTCCAGCTTGGACATACGTTTTAGTGAGTGTGTGGAGGACAGAATTAGAAGTAGTGGAGCGAATGATACTGGAGGGAAAGGTTAAGTGAGAGAAAAAAGGAGGAGAAAAGAGAGTAGAAAAGTTTGTTTACATCTGGTCTAGCAGCAGGCTGCCATGTTGGATCACGCTTGGTCTCGCGGGAGTTCAGTCACAGCGGCATGAGCAGTCGTCCGCAGGCCGACAGGCCGAGGCCGGCAGTGTATTTAACATTCAACATTATTCCAACATTGAATGCCCATGACCTTTTACAGCACTGCATTAAAACTCAGTAAAAACAGTTCATCTACAAGGTCAAGGTCAAACTCTACCATGCAAAGACAAAGCCACATATCAACAACACCCAGAAACACCGCCAGCCTCTCTGGGCCCGAAGCAAAGTGGAAAAGTCTGCTGTGGTCTGAGTCCACATTTCACTGTTTTTGGACATCATGGATGTGGTGTCCTCCAGGCTAAAGAGGAAAAGGACCATCCAGACTGTTATCAGAGCAAAGGTCAAGAGACAGCATCTGTTTTTTGTGGACATTCCTGCTTATTTCAGAGACAATGAAGACACATTCTGTTCTTGTTACAACAGCGTGGCTTCAGAATAAAAGAGTGCAGGTACTAGACTGACCTACTGCAGCCCACACCTGTGTCCACTGAACATGTGAGCAGCCTCAGAAAGCTCAAAACAACAACGGAGACCCCCGACAGTTGAGACACTGAAGTCAAACATCAAGCATGAATGTGAAAGAATTAACTTACAAAGCTTCAACAGTTAATGTCTTCAGGTCCCAAATGCTTATTGAGGTGTTGTCAAAAGGAAAGGTGATGTACACAATGATAAACATCCCCTTGTCCCAGCTTTTTTGGAATGTATTGCAGACATCAAGTTCAAAATGAGTGAAAATTTGAAAAAAACAAAAAAACAAAAAAACAAAGTTTATCAGTTTGCACCTTCTTGTCTCTGTTGTGAATAAAGATCAAAAATGATTTTCCAATCACTGTATTCTCATTTTATTTGCAATTTACACAACATCCCTTTTTGATTTCTCTGTATTTTATTTTGTTTGGTCACATTTCAGCAGTTTATAGTAGTTGTTCTACAGACAGTTCTCTGTCTGGTATCAGAGGTTTGTGCATGTGCAACAAAATGACAAAACTGATTCAAACATTAAGAGTATGAGTGTTTGAATAAATGAATTAATTTGAAACAAATTATTACAGTAATAAGTCATTTAAATTTTAATCACACATGAAGGGGTCACTTTTGACCCATCTCATGCATCAAATGGTTAAGGTGGCTGATATTTTGTAGTGCTCATACCACTATTCTTTGGTCCACTTGCAGGTTCATACCAACATGGCTGTGCTGGGTAAGCACTGCTTCAGTATGAATGCAATTTTTCTCTCCAAGAAGTACAATCTTTTGTTTTGACACCCATTTGCCCGTCATCATTTGTGAACTGCCATGGTGAGCAGTAAGGGTGTAATGATCCATCGATCTGGGTCGATACATTGACTGGTTAAGCAATGATCCAATCAAATCGATGGAAACTCAAAACATCGATCAACATCGTTATCTTTAATATATGCCTTTATTTTGAAATTCCAACCGGATATCCGTTTCACAGTTTTCGCATAATCGTGCCTCGTTCTGAAGTTTCCAGGGCTCTCAAGTTTCACACGTTCAGCGTGTGACACACACATTTGAACCTTTTCACTCGCTCACACGCCACACCTGGTATTTCTCCTGCTTTAAAATTTATTATGTAGCACCCACCGAGTAACACCACTATATGTGCTTTGAAACGTGTAGCTAGACACTCTGAGCATCATAGAGCTCAACGGGAGCTTGACATATCAGCCAATCAGAAAATAGCACTGCTGTATCAGGATAAAATACGGCCGATTTGACCGCAGAGGATGCATACTGCATGCACACGACGGAGTGCCTAATGACACGAGTACTGTAAGTTATCTCGTCATTTGATTTTGTAGTGAACTGATTAATGAAATAACTTATTGTACAAAAAGAAACAATAAGACCTAAATTTTATTCTCTTATTCTGATAACTAATTAACCCAATTTTGATTTTAAAACACGATTAAATCATATAGATGGTTATAATCCTCTACAAACTATCATACCCAAAGGTCAGCACATCGTTTCACATTTCAGTTATAAAATTGTCAAAACATCAAAATTGCTTTGTATTTCTTTCTTGCTTTAGGTGAAATGTAGCTGATTGTGTTCAGTGAGTACATAATAATTAAATCGACCGAAGGCCCCTGAATCGTATCGAAACCGAATCTTGGTAGACTTTGTGATATTGGCAAATATTGTATCGTTGTCCAAAGAATCGATATCGTATTGTATCGTCATAAAACTGGTGATTTACACCCCTAGTGAGCAGCAATCAAGGCCGTATTTGAGGTACCCCAGGCTTCTGGGCAGAGTGTCTTAGAGTGCTTTTACGTCTCATTTGCGTGTGTGTTCTAGTGTGTTCTGCATTTGCCTCATATGTGAATATAGCAATAACAAACCAGCAGGGGTTTCCTGGGGGAGCTGGTCTTAGGTCTCTTTTACTGACGATGTCTTTCTTGGGACTCTGAAAATGTCAAACTACACTGTTTTAAGTACAAACAATGTGACCTGTCAAGCCCACCTTAAACTAAATTCAATAAAGAATAGAAAACAAGGCGAGAACAATGTCAGGATATGTTCAAAAATTAAACTAACAAAAAACAAGATGACATTCCCAAATGCAGATACACAAAAAAAGGTTTTAATGTAACTAAAAAGGATCAAAAAACAAAAACAAATGCTAACAAAAAGTCTAAATACAAAACTAAATCACGTCCAAAAGTAACAAAGCAAAGCAGGCTTAGAAAAAGAAAAAAAACTCTAGAAGCAAAACTCCAAAAGATGTAACAAAGTCACTGCAAAAAGGTACAACAAAAAACAGACAAACTACAACACAAAGGAACACTATGGAACACGAGTGAACATTGGAAACTTAAGAGACTTACACCGGCTGTGTGACTGCGAAGATGAATGAGGCTACAAAGACAAAGGGGAACACAGAGAAAAAATACACTGGGGAAACATCAAGCACAGGTGAGACAATCACACAGGTGGAGGAAATCATCAACAGGGGCACACATAAGAGAAGGCAGGAAACACCACATGGAACACAGGGATTTCAAAATAAAACAGGAAACACAAGAGACAAGGGGAACAAGAGGTCTGAACAGCAGAACAAAACATACTAAATAAAACAAAACTAGTGGTAACAAAATAAAACACCATAACATAACCCCAACCTCAAGGGACAGATCCTCAGATGATAGGCACTGGAAGCCTGGAGATTACTGGGCTGCAGATGGAGATTCTAATGTCTGCAGGGCCTCGGATGGAGAACTGGACATCTGCATGACAATGAGATTACCATCAAGTTACCATGAGGTTGCTATAAGCTTACCATGAGCTAACCATGAGGATACCATGAGTGGTTACCATGAGTTTAAATTGAGGTTCCTATGAGCTATGAGCTTACCACAGCAGGAGCTTACATTAAGTTTCCATGAGTTTACCATGAGGGGTTACCATGAGGTTACCCTGCACCTACCATGAGCTTACCATGAGCATACCATAAGGTTACCATGACGTTACCAAGAGCTTACAACGAGGGTTTACCATGACATACCATGAGGGGTTATCATGATCTAACCATGAGGTTCATCGCAGTTACCATGAGGTTTTCATGAGCTTATCCTGAAGGGTTACCATGAGCTTACCATGAGGGTTATCGAGGTTACAATAAAGTTACTATGAGGTTACCCTTATCTTTCTGTGAGGGGTCAACATGGGGTTACCAGAAGGGTTCACCATGAGGTTTCCAAGAGGTAACCATGAGCTCACCATGAGGTTACCAAGAGCTTACCATGAGCTGTCCATAAGGATTCTTGAGGGGTTTCCATAAGGTAATCATGCGGTTACAATGAGGTGTTACCATTGGATTACCATGGGGGTTACCTTTAGGTTACTATGAGCTTACCAAGAGGGGCTACCATTACGTTACCATGAGGATATGAGGATGACATGAGGTTACTATGAGGTTACCATGAGCTTACCATGGGGTTACCTTGAGGTTTCTAAGAGGTTAACATGAGTTTACCATAAGGTTACCATGAATGGTGACCATGAGGTCACCATGAGGTTACTATGAAGTTACCATAAGCTTACCATGAGTGGTTACCACAAGGTTACCATGAGGGGTTACCATGAGGTTACCATATGGTTACCATGAGCTCACTGAGTTTACCAAGAGCTTACAATGATGTTACCATGAGCTTACCATGAGCTTATCTTGAAAGGTTACCATAAGTTTACCATGAGGTGTTACCAAGAGCTTACCATGAGCTTACCATTATGTTCATCGCGGTTACTGTTAGGTTACCATGAGCCTACCATGAGGGGTAACCATTTACCATGAGGTTACCATGAGGTTACCATGGGGTTACTATTAAGTTACAATGAGGTAACCATGAGCTTACTTTGAGGTTACCATGAGCTTACCATGAGCTTACCATAAGGTTACTATGAGGGGTTTCGGTAAGGTTATCATGAGGTTACCAAGAGGGGTTACCATGAGCTTACCATGAGGTTCCAAGAATGGTGACCATGAGGTTACCATGAACTTACCATGAATAGTGACCATAAGGTTATCATGAGGTTACCATGAATGGTGACCATGAGATTACCATGAGCTTACCATGGGGTTACCATTACATTACCATGAGCTTACCATGAAGTTACTGCTGAGACTTTTTTCATGTAAATGCTGTCAAGGGCTTTTCTCTGTCTGTCCCTGATTCCCTCTCATCTTTAACACACACACACACTCACACAGTGTAACAGCTTTGTTGAGTTCATGTCAGGTCACTGTATTCATTTTCTTCGCTGTCCCCTACACAGGTGGGAGGGGGCTGGGGGCCTCTCAGAATCACTCATCACCATCTGAAACAACATTCTGACTGGAAGTAATTCCCTTGCACAAACTCTAATTTAGTCTCCATGACCCGCTGATCTACTGGAGTAAATGCAATTATTCACAGTGATATGATGATGACCCTTATATCCTGTCCATGTGGATGAGAAGCTGTTGTGGAGAGTATCCACCATGCAGAGGATGAAAAGAGAGAAATTTGGGTTTACTGAGCCATTTGTCTGTGTGGGGGGTCTCGTCACGCTGCTGTGATTATCTCACGCTGCACTTGGTCAGAACAAAGGAGCTTTTTGTTTCTACCACAAACTTAATAACGTATAACTTCAAACATACAGTGAGCACGGGGTGAAGAGCAGAGCCTTCTGATACTGGAATTGTTGGTTTGTTCAGTCTCACTGCTACCAGACACTTTAATTAATTGGATTATCATTACATGGATGAAAGCTCTGAGGGACAAAGACTTACAATGTGAGGTCGACATGGACATGATCCAGGGGATTTTTTTTTCCAGATAATGTGGCCTGGTGCCAATTGTTTCCTCAGATAATCACAGCCAGTTCACAGTCTAAATCTCAGTACATCCAAGCTTCTTTTTCTTAAGCCAGATGATTCTAATGTTCACCATATCAGTGGACTTTGTAGACCATTCAGTAGATGTAAAACCATAAGGATGGGGCCATGATCAGCAAGAAGGCCGTTCAGCTTCAAGGAGGAGATCAACACTATTTCTAAATTGTGTAAGAAACAAAGGTGAATGGACGTGAGTTTATATAGTGCTTTACTTGTGTCTTTGACTACTCTAAGCTGTTTTACACCACAGGTCACACTTATACGTTCTCATACATTCACAACCATTCACTCTCCAATGGGTGGAACATCTGTACAATCAGTATCAACAAACACATTCTTCTTCTCTCATGTCCATTTCCACACCACTGATGCAGCAGTGGGAGCAACTTGGGCTTAAGTGTCTTGCCCAAGGACACATCGCTATGTGACAACCGGAGCTGGGCTCGAACCTGCAACCTTCCAGTTACTGACCAATCCACTATCAGACTGCACCACTGATGCCCCAAGACAAGATCAAAGTCTCAACAGAGAACATTATAGACGATAGATACTTTTGTAATGTAGTGGCCCTCATTTGTGAGTCTGGTATGAAAACCTGCACTGAATTGGGTGCCGAAATCATCTTACACCACATCCTGTGTGTAAAATGCCCCTGTAGCACCTACAGCCACTGCAGTCACTTCAGCCCCTACAACACCCACAGCACCTGCAGCACCTGCAGCACCTACAGCCCCCACAGCCCCCACAGCCCTTAGAGCCCCTGCAGCCACTGCAGCACATTAAGCACTTACAGCCCCTACAGCCCCCACAGTCCCTACAGCCCCTGGTGCCTCTACAGCACCAACAGTAAATTCAGCCCCGGCAGTCCCAACAGCACCTACAGCCCCTGCAGCTCCTACAGCAGCCCCCGCAGAACCTGCAGAACCTAAAGCCCCCACAGCCCCTACAGCCCCTGCAGTCCCTTAAGTCCCTACAGCTCCTGCTGCCCCTACAGCCCCTACAGTCCCTGAAGCACCCTGTCTGCAGGGGCTCAGGCCTCGCTCATCACCCACAGCATGATGCAGGTTATAGTAAGAGAGAGTATACCAGAGGGTCAGAACAGCATTCACTTTTTCAAATCTTCTTTCTTTTTTAAACCAAAGGTTGGTTTATTGCATGATGCGCTTATTGTCTGAATAATAGACCGCTGTCATCAAATCAAAAAACCTTTTCATTTCTGTGTGAACATACGCACTCTGTGGAGGATGGAGAGAGAAAGATAAAGGGAAGAGCTCTAGTAAAGAGTTGAAAAATGGCAGCAGCACACTGCATAAACTGAAGGAGATGAGGCCCAAGAGTCCATTTTACTGAGGAAATAACCATCACTATTACTAAAATTACTACTCCCACAGCCAACAATACTTACTTGACCAAAGTGCAAGAAAACCTAGCCGCAGAATTAACTAAGTGGGGGAGACCAGGGGCAGGTGTATCCAGGAGCAGTTATAAGATTCTCTACGTACCATAAGTAAAACAAGTCAGCACATTATCCTAAAACACTACAGTCCAATCAGTGATCCTAGATGTTTTCACATCACTTTTAATTTTTACTTACTCTCATTGTACATTTTTGACCTCATCAGCAGTATGAAATACAGAAAGCATGTAAGATGAGGAGAGACCTACTGTGTATGGTCGAATTAAACCTGCTGCCAGAGATTCTGTGATGTATTTCTCCATAGCTTCCTTTTCAGGGCAAGACAGGTTATACAGGCGGCTGGCAGGGAGAGTTGCTCCAGGTTGGAGGTTTATTGCAGTCATAGGCGCGGTGAGGAGGGAGTGAGCAAGCAAGGTCCTTACTGAACACAGGAGCTAAATCATGATAGATCTGGGGAAACTGAGAGAGATCAGGAGGGGAAGAACTACCACTAGGGACGGTCAGCTCAGGGGATGCAGAACGTAAGCACAAAGAATAGCAATTTGTGCTCCGGCTGATAATGGAGGATTTGACCCAGTCAGTGTGAGGACAATGAAGTTTGAACCAGGGGAGACCGAGAACGAGGGGTGAGTATGGTGAGAGTATAACAAAAAACCTGATTTCTTCTCTTTGATTTCCAGAAATCAACAAAGATAAGGGGACGGTGCAATGGGTAACTGAGGTTATTAATCAGCCATTTAGGGCATCAACTCTATTAGGGGTAGATAACTCTTCCACGGGAATTTGATGTTCTCTAACAAACTCTTGATCGATGAAATTGTCATCTGCGCCTGAGTCTAAGAAAACTGGGACTTTAACTGAGCCCTGAGACCAGAACAGAGTGGTGGGGAAAGATACTAGATGTGAAGAGCTAGGGGAGGAAGAGGTCTGACTCACCATTACGCTCTTCGTTAATGGTCAGCCCGATCTTTTGGCTGGTAGGGACAATAGGGTAGGGCATGATCCTTTTCTCCACAGTATAAGCACAGTTGTTGGTCCAGACGTCTCCGTCTCTCTTTTAGACTCAACCAAGTCTTGCCCAATTGCATGGGTTCCTCCTGAGCGACAGGGGGAGCTGGAGTGGGGGTAAGAGGCTGAACAGGAACCAGAAGCACTTGGAACTTTTCATGACCAACAGGGGGAGTCGTCTGGTGAGAACTCACCGCCCTCTCCCTATTCCTCTCTCTCTCAGACGGTTGTCATTCTTGATACAAAGAATGTTTAAATCCTGGAGAGATTGTGGTTCATCCCTAGTAGCCAGTTGATCCTTTAGTTCATCATTTAACCCCTTAATAAAGACTGCCTTAAGTGCTTGATCATCCCACCCACACTCATGTGCCAGAATTTGAAAGTCAACAGAATTAGCCACAGACTGAGAGCCCTGAGACAGCGATAATAACCGCTTGGCAGCGTCTTGGCCCTGAACATCTCGTTCAGGGATCAAAAACCCTGCGTAAATGTGAAGTAAATTGCTCAAAAGAAGAGAGAAGACTAGATCCCCCCCTCCCATAATGCAGTTGCCCACTTAGCTTCTCTACCCTGCAAGAGATTGATCATATAAGCTACCTTAGCTTCGTCTGAAGAGTAACTGCAGGGCTGCATCTTAAAAACTAGTTGGCAATTAAAAATGAAACGCCCACATAAACCAAAATCTCCTGAATAGGGTCGGGTGTGGAAACAACAGGTTGTTTAGCAAGCATATTGGTCTGAGAGAGAGGAGAAGGAATGGGAGCAGGAGGAATACTCACTGGAGGGGCTGCAGCAACAGAGAGAGTGAGATCATTGAGCTGAGTGTTGATTTGAAGCACCTGGTGAGTGAGCTCCTCCAGAGATCCAGCTACTCCACGTAGCATACTTTCCTGTTGACCCAGAAGAATTCCCTGATTGGTCACTGCCTCTTTTACTTGGTCCACCTTGGCTGGTTCCATTGGTGGGCTGGTGGATTACTGTTACGGATTAATCCCAGAGTTTTTATAGTTGGACCCAAAAGCTTCAAGGAAGAGGCAGGTAAAGTTGACAATGATTTTATTCAGGGACAATCCAGGTGTTAGGGCAACCACAGTGAACAGGTGAGACTATTGACAGCGGTGGTGAGGGCTCATGGAGAAACACTGTAAAAAGGGAGCAGAGAAAAAAGATTAGTGACGAGGCAAAAATAGATTGGAACATTTAGTTTCAAGCACCAAACAACAATGAGCTACTGAACGGAGACAAAAAGGCTTAAGGCCAGCACAAAGGCTAGTAGCACATAGCAACGAAGAGAAACGGCCTGAACAAACCACATAGGAAGTGGAATCCACCGGCGACTGAAGAGAGCCACGGTGTGTCTTAAATAGAGAGCGCTGATTAGCTTGAAGTGGCTGCAGGTGTGTTCAGCAGGCTCCAGGGAAGAGAGCCTCCTCACATGCAGCAGGAGAGCAGGAAGGGAAGGGGGAGGGAGATTGAGGACAGAGGAGGAGGAATCCTCACATTTTCATCTTCGTAACATCGCTAAAATCAGGCCTATCCTGTACCAGAACGATGCTGAAAAGCTAGTCCAGGTTTTTGTTACCTCTAGACTGGACTATTGTAATTCTCTTCTTTCAGGCTGTCCCAGTAAGTCCATTAAGATGCTTCAGCTGGTTCAAAATGCTGCAGCACGTGTACTGACACTAGGAGAAGAGACCACATTACTCCTGTATTAGCTTCTCTGCATTGGCTTCCCATTAAATATAGAATAGAATTCAAGATTCTTCTTCTCACCTATAAAGCTCTCAGTGGACAGGCACCAATTTACCTCAAAGAGCTTGTAGTGCCGTACAACCCCTCTAGAACATTACGCTCCCAAAATGCTGGCCTGCTCTTGGTTCCATCAGTCACTAGAAGTAGTCTGGGAAGTAGAGCCTTCAGTTATCAGGCTCCTCTTCTCTGGAACCATTTACTGACCACGGTTTAGGAGGCAGACACCCTCTCTACCTTTAAGATTAGACTTAAAACATTCCTCTTTGATAAAGCTTTCAGTTAGGGACCAGCTCATAGTCCATAGTTTAGACACATAGTTAAGATGCAATAGGCTTAGACTGCTGGGGGTATCTGGCACACTGGGCTGTATCCCAATTATCATTATCACCACTGCTACTGCTAATACTTTACCAGATCTTTTAATGTCGTAAAACTTGTATAATAATATCGACTTTTTAATACTTGTGAAACAGCTGAAATAAACACTTCTTATTAGTTTCTTCAATAACCAGCAAATATTTTTATTTTTTGGAGAATAAAGATGTGAACTAACAGTATTGTCCGTTCAAAATATAGTGGCTGCAACCAAAATAAACACCTTGGTTAGTACAATTAACAATAAGCACTTGTACTTTTGGCTAAATAAAGTTGTTTAACCAACGTAATATCTGTTTAAAATATAGCAGCATATTACAGAAATAATTACTTATGGTACACATATTACCTATGTGATAGTGAATAAATGCTTAAATTATGGTAATGGGTTTTAAATATTATACAGAATATTCCCTTTTAAATACAGAGCATATGTATTTAACAGTTAGGAATGGTAAATGTTACTTTTAAGATCTGGAAAAATTGTCTGTAAACGTATTAATGGTGTTTCATTGCTATTGAACATGAAATAAAGTTGTTGTTTTTCTTTTTAATTTACAGCCTTTTATTCAAACACTTTAACAACTTCTCTACCATAAAATCTATATATTTAACAGTGTACAGTGGTGTGCTGAGTTAACTCATCATCCTGTTTGTGCTATTGTTGTGGGTCGATTGTGTTCTCTATCCATACAAATGGCTGGAGGGGTCAATTGTAGGCAAGCTGAGACCACCTCTCTGAAACAAACAATGGCATGGTTGTTTGTTTCAAAACAGGGATCGGTTGCTGTTTTTATATGTCCAAAAAATGAAGATATACGAGACAATTGTATTTTTTCTAGTCATTCTTTAAGATAGTATTGATTTTACAGGGTTTGTATATATTTTTTTATTAATTTCACCTCATCTGTACTCCATTAAAAGGCCTCACATCACCTCCTCTCCAACATTGTCATGGTAAAAGGAAAGATGAAGAGACATCCTCAGGGAGTATTGGGGATTTCTTTTTCACTTGTGAACACACGTGAATTCTAACACTTACAGTTGAGTAACAGGGAGCCCTTCAGACACACACACACTCTGCATGCAGAGAGAAACACACTCAGATTACAGCTGGGTCTCAGAATCTGAGAGAGCTTTCTCTCAGAGGTTTAAACGGGAAGCAGACGATGTTTTTCTGCCGCTTTCTCTCACAACACTTTGCCCTCAGCTCGTGTGTCCATTCTCAGAAAAACAACATCCCCCCTCTCTCCCCATATGTCTCTGTGTTTTCTTTAGAGGTTATTAGCTGTTCATTCCCACTCTGTTCTGTTGTATCAGCTCACAGAGTCACTGAACACTGCAAAAATGTTCCTCTGGCAGAAAGAGAGATCAGGACAGACGACTCCACCTGTTTTTCATTGACCTTCAATCAATCAATCAAAGTTTATTTATATAGCACAGTACTTACAAATTGAATTGCAGCTCAAAGTGCTTTACATCAAGATAAAAAAGACTGACAAAAGACATATATATAAACATATATATATATATATATATACACACACATATATACACATATACCCAATATATGCATACGTACACATACATAAATAATGATACTCATTTTCTTTCAATCAATCAATCAGTCAAGCAATCTTTATTTGTATAGCGCCAATTCATAACAAGTGTTATCTCAAGACACTTTACAATAGATCACAAAGCTCTTCATATTATGGATACACATATATGCATAGATACATATATACATATATAAAATACACATATACATATATATACAAATATATACATCCAACACCAAACATGAATCCATATAGCCAATCATGAATCCCTCCATCATGGCGGCAAGAAAAAACCTTCTGTTAAGCAGCAGGAAATCTTGAATGTGGACCCCAGTCTCATGATGAACAGCAAATCCACACGATGCTGTGTTGGGTGTGTGGGCAAAGGGAGGAGGTAAGTGGAGACAAGTGGACTAAAGTAAGAACTAAAGCTAGTGACAGATCAATGGACCAATCATAGACCTGACATCTTCAAATTTTTTTCTGCTGAAAACAAATTTATTAGAGGTTAGCCTTTTGAGATGCTATATCTTGTTTTCAGGAGGGTCCTAATGTCTGTATGGTTGTGGTGATAATTTTATAGAAGTATAATCATTAATAGTCATATTGAAATAAGAATTTATGGTAGTGACTCACTCATGGGTGCCCAGACCACAAGTGCATCCCTACCATATTTGTCTCTGTTAAGTATAAATGTATTAATGGTAGACCTCTTGAGATGTGACACCTCATTTTCAAGAGGGATCTCATGTCCATGTGGAGCTAGAGATAGTTACTATAGATGTATCAACCATGGATAGAAAGATCATGTTAATATCTACATTAACAGCTATAATGATTATGAACTGGAATGAAATGGCCAAATATGTGTTATGTCTGTAATTGTAGTTATTGAGGCTTCGTGACTCCACAGCAGCAGGCAGTCTCCACCAAGGATCCCAGACCACCTACAAGACCAGAGCCAGAGACGAGTACAGGAGCAAACAGAAAGGGGCAGAGGCACATATGGAGAGAGAGTGTGAGAGTCCATGCAATTCTAATTAGAAGTGGTAGAAAATAGTATGGATAGTAATATTTTGAAATCCAGTAGAGTCCGTCTTGGTGCTCAGGCACAACAAACCATAAAAAAAACACAGACTAAAATTACTCACAGTCTGGTCACAGAACATTTTAAGCCTCAACAATATCAGCAGCTTTAAAAACTTGTTTAGTTTCCAAAATATAGACAAACTTGTCAAAGCAGGTGAATTTACCCTTTTCATCACTTGAGCCTACACTTTCTCTACTTTTCCAAATCACTAAGAGTTTCTCTGCCAACATGAGGAGCTGACCTTATCTCTCTGCTTCGAGTTAATCAGTGGCTCATTTTGCTTAGTTTGCCAACATCCCATATGGAGAGTTTGACTAGTAGACACAATACAGTTTTACTGAATGGAAACAAAGCAAACAACATGTTGGTGTGAAAAAAACAGTGATAAAATTCCAAGAAAAAAAGCCCAAGTTGAAGGCCAGCATTGGCACCAGAACACCTGAATAGCTTCCATAATTTGTAAAGGCATGCAAAATTTGAGAAGACCAGCCAGTGGCTTGTGAGACTGTTTGACCTATGACCTGATGCTTTCAGACAACAAGTTTTTAATGTGGAATCCATCATGTTTTTCCTCAAGGAATATCTTTAAAATCTATTATTCCACACCCATAAATCTTTTAAAATGGATTAACTGACAGATACTGAAAGAAGACATCACATAAAAAGGAGACCAACACTAAGGAGAGAGTGAAGAACAGGGATAGAGAAGGAAGAATAGTTGGAATGAGCAAAGAAGCCTTTAAATGAAAGATGTTGAGCCGTTCATCAGTCTGTTATTCAAGATGGTATGAACTCGTCTTCATGGAGGAAGACAAGTCTTCATCATCATCTTCATCATCTTTTCACTGGTGAGCAGCCAGCGTTAACAGAAACTGTCAGAGAGGAATCCTTCCGTCAGAGCAATTGCAGAAATATGAGCAGAATGCTAATTATCAGAAGCTGGAAGAGCATGAGAACTATGGGAGGAATGCTAATGATGGTTCAAAGAGATTATATGCCCGCAGGTAGAGGAGGGGATGGAACGGAGAGAGGTTTGGATAAGAGGAAAAGTGTTGTCACTTAAAGAGCCAATGTTGTGTGTTTTTTTTTTTTTTTAGTTTAAGTGCCTGACAGAGTACTTCTACAAACAAAACAAAAAGACTGTGGCATTCCTCTCTCTCTCTCTTTGCCTAATGCCCCTAAATCGACTTGCCAGTGTGATAACCCCAACATTGTTTTATCTGCAGTTTAAGGCCCATTGGCTCTTAGTGGCAGGACAGTGCAGAGTGGAAAAGGTTGAATAAATGCAGAGTCATTGACAATATGGCGCCTGGCAGCACTGTACTGACCAGTTACCACTGAGGGCACTACCCACAACTTAAGCTGTGCTGCTCACCCTACAAATGCACAATCCTCGCAGTAAAGGTGACTAATCGGGCTTTTAAACAATATTAGTATTATTAAATGGGGAAAGATAATTGACCAAAATAACATTTCCAAACATTTTTGAGGAGTGTAGATATAACTCAGTAATAATAATAAATACATTAACATGACCTGGTTGAAATTTCCCTCTTAATACACTAAATGTGTGCATGAAGGTATGCAAGCAGGTCTTTGTCATGTTGTCGTACTAAACTCAAGTCCTGTCCCTGTCATTGAAAACTGAATGCATGCCTAATGTTGGGAACTATTTCTGATGTTTTGTGTTACATCTTAAAGAATACAACAATGCTCTCTTAGAAACCTGTCTCTGTTGCTGTGTATGTTTAAAGAATAAAATAATGTCCATGGTGCAGATGAGACAGATAATGTCGCACTGTTAAGGACTTTTTCACAGCCTTATTCTTTTACACTATTTGTCTTTAACCTGTAATGTCCAACAACCTCCCCAGAAAACATGCCTTTTCGAAAGCGGCTGTTACAGTCATGTAAATAAGAGTCTCAGGGTTGTCTAAATGAAGTGTAGGGACAGTTTTGTCAAAAAAAATGAGTGAGCGCTCAGGTAGGTCCGCAGCTGAATTTGCATTTTTCATGTAACTGAACTGCTTCTTTTTTCAGCGGGATCTGTGCATGAAGCAGTGTGTCGCTCGCCCTTCACTCAAGATCACAGACAGAGGAAAATCACCAAGTTTGACTTTCAGCTAATAAATCCTAAACCGCCCCACCAATCTACATCTCTTCTCCATTTTGTCTCAGCTGAAAGAGTTTAAATTTTTGGTCATCATGAGCACACATGGTTCCAATCTGAGATCAATATCGAAAAGGATCAGTCCACAATAGGATAGGTTAGATTAGACAGA
>JBAMNC010002074.1:180000-236797 GCA_037902135.1 Cetoscarus ocellatus
ATGCTGATGCTTTGGATTTGTCTTGTCTATAAAACATGGGTGTTGGTCTTTTGCAGCATTCACATTTTGCTGACACTGCTGTGATGTTTTGCCCTCACTGTGGATGGAAAGGTGGAGTGTCCTCAGAGGCAGTTCCAGCCTAAGTTGTTCTTTTCGAGTCTTTCTGACTACACAAAGTGCTTTTACACACCCACTAACTGTTGAAGTCACTCACTCAGGGTTTGGAGTATCTATGTCAAATATATATCTATATCTATATCTATATCTATATCTATATATATATATATATATATATATATATATATACATATATATATATATATATATATATATATATATATATATATATATATATATATATATATATATATATATATATATATATATATATATATATATATATATATATATATATACATATATATATATATATACATATATATATATATATATATATATATATATATATATATATATATATATATATATTCCTCATCCCCCCCAGTAAGGACTTGCTGATGACTGTGTGCAGAGGGTGACTGGCATCATCCAAAATGTCCAGCAGTTTGTCCAGTGTCCTCTTCTTTGCCACCGTCACCAAAGAGTCCAGCTTCATGCCGGCCACAGAGCCAGCCCATCTGATCAGTTTTTTCTATCCTGGATGTGTCCTTCTTGGATGTGCTGCACCAGCACACCACAGAGTAAAAGAGGACACTGGCTACCACAGACTGGTAAAACATCCGCAGGAGTTTCCTGCAGATGTTAAAAGACCACAGATCCTCAGGAAGTACAGCCTGCTCTGTCCCTTCCTGTACAGGTGGTTGGTGTGGATCTCCCAGTCCAGTTTGCTGTCCAGCCACAGGCCAAGGTACTTATAGGAGTCCACAGCCTCCACCTCAGCTCCCTGTGGTGTTGAGCTGTAGGTGGTTTGTGTGGCACCAGACAGCAAAGTCTGTCACTAGGCTCCTGTGCTTCTCCTCTCTGTCGTCCCAGATTCATCCAAACTTCTGGATGTGACACAGCTCAGAGCTGTAGCAGAAGTCCGTGGTGTACAGGGTGAAGAGAAGAGGGGCCAGCATGTCCCCTGGTGTGCTCCGGTGCTGCTGATCACAGTGTCATGGTGTCCTTCAGCCTGACGTACTGCGGCCTGTTAGTGAGGTAGCTGGAGATCCAGGTGGTCCACTTGCATCCTATTCAGTTTGTCCTGAGCACAAGGGGCTGGATGGTGTTGAAGGTGCTCGAGAAGTCCAAGAAGAGAATCCTCAACATGCCGCATCCCTTATCCAGGTGCAAGTGAACTCAATAGAGCAGGTAGAGGATGGCATCCTCCACACCAACACCTGCCTGGTATGCAAACTGTAGACCATCCTGGGCGTTTTCACCTGGGGTCTGAGGAGGCCAATGTCTTCATCAGGTGTGAGGTGAGTGCCACAGGTCTGAAGTCATTCAGCTTGCTGGACCGGTTCTTCTTAGGAACTGGAATGATGCAGGATGTCTTCCAGAGAGTGGGCACTCTCCCTAACTGCAGGCTAAGGTTGAAGATGCATTGTACCGGTTCCCCCAGTTCAGCAGCCCAGGCCATCAGTAGTCAGGGACACACAACTGGCTCAGTTGGATGGTGCATTTGTTCAGTAATAGGAAGGTTGCAGGTTTGAGCCCAGCTCCGGGCAACACATGGCAATGTGTCCTTGGGCAAGACACTAAACGCCAAGTTGCTCCCACTGCTGTGTCAGTGGCATGTAAATGGGCATGAAAGGGCGTGATTGTGTTTCTGATACTGATGGATAACTAACATAGAAACTCAGAACCATCAGTGGGTTAATGTGAGAGTGAATAGGTGTGAATGGGTAAGTGTGACCTGGGGTGTAAAGCAGCTTTGAGTAGTCAAAAGACTAGAAAAGCGATAAATAATTTCAAGTCCATTTTACCATTAACCTTGTCCATTAACCTCTTCTACTTCCGGCACTGAACAAACGGCAGCCTTTCACAGCAGCTCCGCGAACTCTACAGAGTTTTTCCCTTCTTTATGAGTTTCTTTTATGTCCTTTTCTCCATATATCTTTTTGTGGATGTGTGAAACCTCCGACACCAAAGACACCAAGCACGGATCATCTGGTGCTACTTTAAACACTTTTTACAACTCCTGCAACTTTTTCTCACGTCTGTGGGTCCGTGAGCGGCAATGGCTCCAATTGTTTACAGTAGGGATCAGCTGCTGGCCCTACGTAACACAGCTGTGCGACCGGAGGAGCGACCTGACATCCCCAAGAGCTACAGAGGAGGATGCGGGGATGCCATGCTGGGACTAGACGCTGCAAAAGCAGGAGAGCTTATCAACCGACTCTCCCATCTGTCATCATGGGGAACGTAAGATCTTTCCTCAATAAGATGGACGAGCTGGCGGCGTTGACCCAGTATCAGCAGGAGTTCCGGTGGTGCAGCATGCTGCTGATTATGGAGATTCATTACGGAGACATGGCTGAGCACACTGCACACAGACGCAACT
The DNA here is from genome assembly GCA_037902135.1 of Cetoscarus ocellatus. Classification (NCBI taxonomy): domain Eukaryota; kingdom Metazoa; phylum Chordata; class Actinopteri; order Labriformes; family Labridae; genus Cetoscarus; species Cetoscarus ocellatus. The sequence continues at coordinate 182,507 of JBAMNC010002074.1, forward strand.
GTAGAGCTGGATGGATTCTCCCTCATACGGGCAGACCGAACAGAGAGGAGCTGTAAGAGGGAAGGAGGGGGGCTGGCAGTGTTTGTGAACAATAGATGGTGTAACTCCAGGCACATCACTGTCAAAGTGCAGCATTGCTGTCCGGACATTGAGCTGTTGGCTGTTAGTTTGAGGCCGTACTATCTGCTGCGGGAATTCTCACATGCCATTGTGGTGGCTGTGTATATTCCTCCCTCTGCTAACGCCGATGCAGCCTGTGACATCACCAACACCGTGATCCACAGGCTGCAGACTCAGAGCCCTCAGGCCCTCTTACTGATCTCTGGGGACTTTAACCATGCCTCTCTGTCCTCCACTCTGCCTAAATTTATCCAATATGGCACATATGCCACCAGAGACGATAAAACACTGGACTTATTCTATGCCAGCACCAAGGAGGCATATAACTCCTCACCCATCCCCCCTCTGGGAAAAGCTGATCACAACCTGGTTCATCTTCTGCCTGTTTAAAAGCCTCTGTTTAACAGCTACCAGCTGTGTCCCGCGCAGTGAAGAAGTGGTCTGACGAGGCTGAAGAGGCTCTGAGGGACTGCTTTGAAACAACAGTGTGGGAAATATTCAGCGATTCTCATGAGAACAACATTGACGGATTAACAGACACCATCACAGACTACTTCAACTTCTGTGTGGAGAATACCGTACCCACCAGGATAGTACGGTATTTCTCTAACAACAAACCCTGGATCACCCCTGACATTAAGGTTCTTTTAAAAAGGAGAAGAAGAGGGCCTTTAGGTCAGGAAACAGAGAGGAGCCGAAGACTGTCCAAAGGGAACTGAGGAGGAAAATCAGGAAGGAGAAGGACAGATACAGGAAGAAGATGAAGGAACAGCTGCAGGAGAAAAACACGAGGGGAGTCTGGAGAGGCCTGAAAACCATCTCAGGCCACCAGGAGTCTAACTCCCGGACAGCCGGGGACCAGAAGTGGGCAGATGAACTGAACACCTTCTGTAGGTTTGAGGATGTGTCTGCCCCTCCCCGAGCTGTGACAGCCCAGCAGCAGCCCCCGTCCATCGCTCTCCCAGCACTCTGCCCAAGTCCCCCCCCCATCACCCCCACCACCACCACCAGCTCCAACCCCCCACCCCCCCCACCCCCCCCACCCCCACCCCACCCCCCCACCACCACCACCACCACCCCTCTTCAGTATCCAGCTCACCACCACCTGCTCTACCCCCCCACTGCTCCTCACAGCCCCCCATCCACTCTCCAAAATGCACAGGCCCCCTGCTCCACCCTGTCCCTCACATCTCTCTAGGTGAGGAATCAGCTCAGGAGGATTAAGACCAGGAAGGCTGCAGGACCAGACACCCTAAGTCCCAGACTGCTCAGGTCCTGCTCAGACCAGCTGAGTGGGATTGTTGGACATCTGTTTAACGTGAGCCTGAAACTGGGAAGGGTACCACGCCTCTTGAAGATATCCTGCGTGGTACCAGTGCCAAAGACCCCCCATCCCAAGGACGAAAGCTGCTACAGACCGGTGGCCTTCACATCCCACCTCATAAAGGCCCTGGAGCGGCTGGTCCTTGCCCACCTGCACTCCCTGGTGAGCTCATCCACGGACCCACTGCAGTTTGCGTACCAGACTGGCATCGGATTGGACAATGCCATCATCTTCCTCCTCCATCAAGCTCTGTCCCACCTGGAGTCGCCTGGGAGCTCTGTTCGGGTCCTTTTCCTGGACCTACGCAGTGCTTTCAACACCATCAGGCCGGCCATCCTGAGGGACAAGCTGGAGCTCTCTGGTGTGGGCCAACACCTCACATGCTGGATTGTGGACTACCTCACCAACCGCCCACAGTTTGTGAGGACCCAGGACTGTGTGTCAGAGACTGCCCTCTGTAGTATGGGGCCCTCCAGGCACCGTTCCTCTTCACCCTCTATACTGCAGACTTTTCCCACCTGTCACCCACCTGCCACCTACAGAAGTTCTCTGACGACTCTGCCATCGTCGGCCTCATCACTAATGGGGACGACCGATCATACAGAGAACTCATCCAGGACTTTGTAGACTGGTGCCAGCAGAACCACCTGCACATCAACTCTGGAAAGACCAAGGAGTTGGTTGTGGACTTCCGCAGGCACCCCTACTCCCCCCCTTTACCAGTGAACATCCAGGGAAGGGGCACTGAGATGGTGACATCTTATAAGTACCTGGGTGTTTATCTAAACAATAAACTAGACTGGACTCATAACACCACCGCACTTTATAAAAAAGGACAGAGCAGACTCTATCTGCTGAGGAGGCTGAGGTCTTTTGGGGTGCAGGGGGCTCCTGAAGACCTTCTACGACTCTGTTGTGGCCTCTGCAGTCTTCTATGGAGTGGTCTGCTGGGGAGCAGCATCACAGCAGCTGACAGGAAGAGGCTGGACAAACTCATAAAGAAGGCCAGCTCAGTCCTGGGATGCCCTCTGGAACCGGTGGAGGACCCAAGCTGTCCTCCATGATGGACAAAGACTCCCACCCCCTCCAACACACACTCACTGCACTAAGAAGCTCCGTGAGTGACAGGATGCCCCACCCCAAGCGTGTGACGGAGAGGTATCGCAGGTCCCTCCTTCCTGCAGTTGTTAGATTCTACAACAATAACCTCTCCAGTGTGTAATAAACCGTATTTATGTTTATAATATCTCAAATGTTTCACTTGTAAAATATCAAACATGTACATTACCACTGTAAATATACCACTTCCTATATACTATATATTTTTGTTATTTTTTATTTTTATTTTATTTTATTTTTATAACTTTATTTTTCATTTGTAAGTTTCTTTCTTAAATTTCTCTTGTATCCTGCAGCTGCTGTAAATTTGGGATTTCCCCATGTGGGGCTAATAAGCGGAATATCTTGTCCAGGCCTGCTGCTTTCCTTAACATGGCATTGAGGGAGAGGTTTGGGGGGGAGACAGGCTGGTTGAACCGGTTTAAGTTCTGCTCCACCTTTCTTCTGTAGCTGTCCTTTGCTTCCCTGATGCAGCGTTTAACCTCCTGCTGTGCAGCTCTCATATCCTCCCTGTCTCTGCTCCTGAAGGCAGCCTTCTTCCTGTTGAGGACAGCTTTGACTTCCCGCTTTACCCACGGTTTGTTATTAGGGTAACAGCAGACAGTCTTGGCAGGGGAGACCATGTCTGCACAGAAGCTGAGGTAGTGTGTCAGACAGTGTGTCAGCCCCTTTATGTCCTCACCATGAGGGTCGATTGGCTCATCCCAGGCTGTGGTGCTGAAGCAGTCTCTGAGGGCACTTTCCATCTCAGGAGACCACCTCCTGATGGAGTGAGTGGTGACCAGCTGCCTTTGGACCAGGGGGGTGTACTCTGGCTGTAGGTGGACCAGGTGTGACTCTGTATGCATCCCTCACATAAACATGGTCCTGTTGTTTCTTGTCGGGCAGTCCACAACCTGACGGAAAGCAGCCAAAGTAGAGTCCAAAGTAGCATGGTTAAAGTCCCCAGAAATGATCATCAGTGCCTCAGGGTGCTGGGTCTGCAGCCTTGCTGCGACAGAGTGGATCTTCTCACATGCAGAGGCTGCGTCCGCCCTCGGAGGGATATAAACACAGACTGTGATCAAGTGACTGAGCTCCCTCGGCAGGTAATATGGCCGCAGGCTAACGGGCAGTAGCTCGAGATCACTGCAGAGTCTGTTCGGTTTGGAAGGAAGCACGAGTCCGGATTACATCGGTTAGCCAACCATTTATTGACAATATGTGAAGCAATCTTGAAGATTCAAAAATAAGGCAACTGGACTGTGTTGAGTTTGTTGGGAAGACGTTCACTTCTCATCCAAGAAGCTTCTTCAGTTCCAAATGGCTGGTGATGGAAGCAGATATTTATCTTCCTAGAGGAGAAAACAACCACAAAGGAAGGGAGGAGTTGGAGAATGACTCATAGAAACTTATCACAGGGTGATGTAACCCCTGAGAGTCGTTACCCTGAATGGGTCATTAACTCCCCCTGTCATGTGAGGTGTTGTGGTCACATGTATCCAGGTGTGAATGTTAGGAGAACTTCCTGGGGAGAGATCTTAGCACTGCATTATATGTGGCTGAGAGGTTGTGTCTGAGTCCACCACCTCTGTTAAGAGAAGGTTTCTCCAGTCCGGTGAAGATGGCTTCTTTAACTCCTCTTTCAAACCATCTATCTTCTCTCGCCAACACCTGTACATTGCTGTCCTCAAAAGAGTGTCCCGTGTCCTTTAAGTGAAGGTAGACCGCAGAGTCCTGACCAGAGGAGGTGGCTCTCCTGTGTTGAGCCATACGCTTGTGAAGCGGTTGTTTAGTTTCCCCAATGTACAGGTCTGATTATTCCTCACTGCACTGGACTGCATACAGTACACCACACTGCTCTGTTTATGTCTTGGTGTTTTGTCCTTGGGATGGACCAACTTTTGCCTTGGTGTGTTTCCAGGCTTGAAGTGAACAGGAATGTGGTGTTTGCCAAAGATTCTCTAAAGTTTTTCAGATAAACCTGCAACATAAGGAATCACAATGTTCTTGCGTCTCTCTTCCCTTTCATGCTCCGTCTCCTTTCTTTTCTTGTTCTTCAAAAAGGCCCACTTTGGGTATCCACAGGTTTTCAGGGCTTCTCTAATGTGTTTCTGTTCCTTTTCCTTTCCTTCCTTCCTTGTAGGAACACTCTCAGCCCGGTGGTTGAGGGTTCTGATGACACCCAGCTTGTGCTGAAGCGGATGGTGGGAATCAAAGACTAAATATTGATCCGTGTGTGTGGGTTTCCAGTACACTTCCACGTTGAGACCCCCGTCTGCCTCCAAGTGTACAGCACTCCATAAAGGCCAAGACGTTGTCCTTAACATCTTCACGCGTGAACTTAATGTTATTGTTCACTGTGTTAATGTGGTCTGTGAAGGCCTCCACTTCATGTGTCTGGATTTTGACCCAGGTGTCCACATACCTAAACCAGTGGCTTGGTGCTGCTCCATGGAATGAAGCTAGGGCCTTTCTCTCCAACTCTTCCATGTACAGGTTAGCTACTATGGGAGATACAGGGGAGCCCATGGCGCATCCATGTTTCTGTCTGTAGTAGTGGTCCCTGAACTGGAAATAGGTGGTGCTAAGGCAGAGATCCAGTAAGGAGCAGATGTGGTCAGAGGTGAGGTTGGTTCTGACCTCCAGTGTACTGTCCTGTAAGAGTTGTTTTCCTACTGCTTGGACTGCCTCTGTGGTCAAAATGCTGGTAAAAAGTGATGTGACATCAAAGGAAACCATGGTTTCCTCTGGGTCCAGTGTGATGTCCTTGATTTTCTGTGTGAAGTCCTGTGAGTTTCTGATGTGGTGAGTAGTATTGCCAACAAGGGGAGCTAGGATTGTGGCCAAATGTTTGGCCATGTTGTAGGTGACAGAGTTGATGCTGCTTACGATGGGTCTAAGAGGTGCACCTTCCTTGTGTATTTTTGGTAGCCCATAAATGCATGGGACAGTTTCCCCTGGGTAAAGCCTGTAGTAGAGTGGCCTGTCGATCACTCCATCCTTTTCCAGCTGTTGGAGTAAGTTTAGGAGGCTTATTACCTTGTCCTGGTAATCACTTGTGTTGAGTATCACAGTGCATCTCCCCTTGTCTGCAGGCAAGACACAGACATATGTGAAGCAATACACAAATATAAAAATCACTCAGCTGCTGAGGTCTCTGATCTGCTCCACCCCCAGGATGATCAGAAAAAAGCCCAGGACAAAGGATGTTGCAATATCTTATACACTTTGGGGCGGTGTCGTCATCATTACACTTATTTTGGAGCAAAGTGTACTGAACAGGAAATCTGACGGTGTCTGGTTTCACAAGCCAAGTCTGCCAGGAAAAGATGAACTGTAATGGCTAGGTAAAGGTCAGACTTAAGGCAGAAGTTCAACCAAGAGTTCAACTGAAAGTTCTTGCAGTTTAGTAAACCACAGGACCACAGGATGTGAAACTGTGAAAGTGGCCCCAACTTTCTCCAACTGAAGCTGCACTTTTACTGATTTATGACATGTTTGACCTGTTGAACTATCAGCCTTAACAAGATATATTTAAGTAAATATTCAACTGCAGCACAAGACTGTCTCCACAGAGATATGTCCTGGGTTACACCAGCAGTTGTTGACTTACATGATGAGTCCAACCTCCCCCCCCCCGCCAAGTAACATTGAAAGATTAAAAATATCCAAGGCATATGTACAAAAAACAAAAGAAATGTCTTCATAAGAAGAGAAGAAAGGTTAAAAAGATAGAAAAAGCAGAAAACTGGATTAAGAATAGTTAAAAAAAAAAACTTGAGGAAAAACTAAAAAAAGAGCTAAAAAACTGGAGAGCTACAGGAGAGACAGCTGCTTGTTTACTGTGCCATGGAAACATGTAAAGCTGCTTTGAGTGGTAAAAGACTAGACAAGACCAATAGAAGCTCAAGTCTATTTAGCATTTACAAGTTGGACATATAATTAGGGGAGACAGGGACAGTGTGAGCCACTGATGAGTCATGTCCTGTATCAGGCAAATTTGGTGATATTTTTGTTTTGTTTTCAGCACAAGGACGGGGATATTGTGCTTTCTCTTCTAAAACACAGATGGATATCAAGTAAAGATGACAGCACATTAGGAAAGACATATGAAACCAAACTGTTAACCATCATTTCAGTCACTCTATAATGTGGAAATATGTTATATTCAGTAGCTTATCAAAATGATTTTATTAAAACTCTTGCAAAAAAAATGCAGGTCATAAGAAGTAAATTTGTTCTGTTCTAGGACTAGATGGAATAATCCCTTAAGTAATTGCAAGTACCTAAGACTTAGTGGGTAGCAAAGTTGTTGTAGTGTGGTTCCATTGCTGTGGTGCTGGATGGTGGGTGGGGAGGATGTCGGGTTTTAAAGCTTCATTGGGGTCATCAGGTGGACACCCGCCTTCAACAGTGTTTCGATGATTAAGTCCACGACACCTCCAGTGGGTTCATTGGCAGCACCTGGCATCCCAGGTGTGCCCCCCTCTGCTTTCAATCCCTCTGTGCTTATCGCTGTCAGCATAGGTTCAAGATGGTTTCTGGTGTTACTTTGGGGCCCAGGATGTGTCTTGTCTCTTCAGCCAAAGCCACCGACTTGCTTCTTCTGCAGCACCTGAGAGGGTTTTGATGGTTTGTTGTTGGGCTTGACCTTGAATTCCCAATTTCTTAAGCAGTCTGATGGTTGACTTCCCTACAAAGCCTCTGCAGCCAACTTCTACTGTACAAACCTTGGCTTTCCAACCTTGTTGCTCAGCGTCAGCTCCGTGTACTTTAAATGCTTTAAAGGGGACATATTGTGCAAAAAACACTTTTAAGGCTTTTGAACACATTTTGTGTATTTGTCCTTCCTCCCAGCCCACAAAATGTGAAAGACAACATAACCTGTATTTAGCAGGCTGCATAAATGTAAACTCATGGCATTTGGCAAGCTGTTGAGTCTGTGGATAAACTGTTACGTTACAGTATTTTTTCATTTGTAGACCTGATTGGTCTACCTGAGTATCCCCCTCCCCCCTGCTGGAGAGATTCCTCTGTGAAGAGCAGCCATGTTGTTTAGATTCTTAGCGTGAGATCGGTGTTCAGCATGTCTAAGCTCAGAAGCTGTCATTGCTCAGTTGTTGGCTGTAAACAGCCGCATATATCTTCCATTATATAGGCTACCGGCCTTGGAGGACCAAAGGGCCCAGTGGATTAATTTTTATTTCTGAAGGGAATGAGCAGCTACAGTCGGCTAAAACCTGTATGTGTGTGCCAGTCACTTTTCGCCCGACTGCTTCTTCAACTTCAGTCAGTTCAACACAGGACTGGACTTTTCCTGGCTCAGTAACAATCCCTCATCAAACCTGATGATGGAAATGTGAGTATCTTAATACTGTGTAGTATTTATTTTGCTCATTGCTACAAGCTAATACTAACAGCAGGGTGAAGTAAACCAGAGGTAACTGCACAACAACTTTGTCAATGTTTACATTATTTCTTGAAAGTCTGTGGGATAAACTTCAATGTATGAGCATTCTTACATTAGCCAAGAGAAAATTAACCGTTGGCTGAATATAATCAGTCCTTTACCCAACCCCAGTTCCCTCTGTTTGTGCTAACATTAGCCTGAAAGGTAGGCTAAGTTGTGGCTGTCCCGCTGCAGTTAGCATGTTTGATGTTATCTGTTAAAGGGCATGAATTAATGGTTCACATGTGTTCAGGACTGTAAGCAGTGCGTGGCTTGAGCGCCTGCTTCACTCGAGTTATGCTGCAGGTCTGTCATGAGTTCTCGTATGTACGCTGCTCTGCTCTGGCTCATTAGCATGTGAAGGCGACCGCCCTAAAACCCAGCCAAACATTCACATAACAGAGGGGTTACGTGACCGTGAAAAGAATGCAGCTGTGCTTTATTCATAGGCTTTTTGGACCAAAGCATGTTACTAACGTTTTATGAAGACATCAAGGATCCATGTTAAACTGCAGAAAAGGAGCAAAATATGGGACCTTTTAAAGATGTTTGGTTAAAAACAAAGCAGTCCAGATGAATTTAAGATAAAATATACTGTATACAATTAAATACTAACTGTGAGTGAAATTGGTTTGTTTCCAGTAATAAAAACCTGAGTACTAATAATAATCACAATAATAATAGAATAGTGACAACAACAGTAATATTAATATTGTTAATAACTCGTGATTTTATCACTATAATCATTATTATCAGTTTTATTTATGTATCTAAAGTAATATGTATTCAAGGAATCCAAATCAGCCGCTTTAACAATTAATCTTTTCCCTGACAAAATAATTACATTAATAATGTAATTGCCTGTCTCTTACATCGCCCAGTATCACAGAGAAAAAAAATCTATCTGGAAGCACAATTTCATTGCAATACACATCTTTTGAACCTCCCTTCAAAATGTGAACACAAATGGGCAATACCAAAAGAGATGTACCACTGACTCTGCTTCTTTTAAACAAAAACAACAGCCATCTGACTCAGAAAATCCCAAATACATAGCATTTTTCTTGTTGACCTTCATTCATTCATTTTCTATACAGCTTATCCCTACCTCTAATCCCTTTTGGGGTCGCTGGGGGCCTAGAGCTGTCATTTGGCGGGTACACCCTGAACCGGTCGCCAGTCAATCACAGGGCCACATAGAGAGACAGACAACCACTCATGCTCACACTCACACCTTTTTGGTCCGCGGGAGAAAGCCGGAGTGCCCGGAGATAACCCACGCATGCACGGGAAGAACATGCACAGAAAGGACAGAGAGGCCCTGCCTGACCTGGGGATCGAACTGGTGACCTTCTTGCTGTGAGGTACGTGCACTACCTGCTGTGCCACCGTGCCACCCCTTCTTGTTGACAAAAAGTTATGTATTATTTTCAACTGAGAAGCTCTTAAAAAGGTGTCTGTTGCTATTTTATAACTTAAACATTTGTTCCCATGGTATAACTCTGTCAAAAGTATCTTCCCACTTTTGAAAGTAGGCATGAGAATCAACACTTAAGGATTTAGAGTTTAAATACATTTTATAAATCCTTTTGTTGGGGCGCTGCTGAGCACCAATGGAGTAGGTTGGGAGTTTGGAAGCTCCTGCCGATTTCGATTAAATTGTTATTCATCTGCGCTTTTTGGACACACTTAATTTTGCCTTATTCCACGATACTTTCTGTTTGGAAGTGTAACTCTGTACTGCATAAAATGGCTGGAAAGAACTCTAAAACTCGCAATACTATTCAGATGCAACTAAGGCCTAGTCCACAATCCGCGACCACATCCTTGAGTGAGCTGTCGGCCCCTGCAGAGGTCGCCTCGATGCATGCTCACCCTGACATTGCTGCCCTCAAGCTCGAGTTGCTGGCCTCGCTGTGGAAAGACATTGCTGATATTTTTGAAAAGAAACTCCAGGATACTCTTGGGGATGCTCTGTCTACTATCAAGCTCGACCTACAAGCAGTGAAGACACATCTGGCAAATGACAAAGCTGCTACCGATGCTACCATGTCCAAGCTAAAAGGTACGGTCAGGGAGATGGAGCACGCACTCACCGAGTGCTCCGTTGATGTTGCCGAAATGAAAACTACTATCAAGTGCCTCACAGCTAGTGTTGCCAAGCTGGAAAATAAATGTGAAGATTTGGAGTCCAGATCACGGCGCAACAACGTTAGGATATTGGGAGTACCAGAGGGCCCTGACACCCACACTACAGCCGCTGTAGCCACCTTACTAAAGGAAGCCTTTGGTCTGGTAGGAGCCGCTTTTGGAACGGTCCCTAGGGACTCTCCAACCCAAACCCAAGCCCGGTGATCGTCCACAAGCTATTGTGTGCAGATTTCATTACTACAGTGACTGCGTGGACATTTTACAGCCCACCAGAGAGCTCTGTCAGATTAAAGTCAGAGACCTGATCACCTCAGTTTTCCCTGACCACACTGCCAAGACAGCCTGGGCTCTGGCTGCATTCAACAAGGTCAGGCGGCAACTCCGTGGCATTGAAGGTGCTCGGTATGGTCTGATACATCCAGCGCAACTTCGCATCACATACAATGGTGCTGAGAAGGACTTCGTTTCAGCAGAGGAAGCCAGCGACTGTGCCAAAACCTTGATTTCTGGGTGAGCTCTAATAGCTTTTCAGGTAAGTGTAGTGTTAATGCTTGGAGCTGATGGACTCAGGAGCCTTTATTCTACCTGTGCATTATTACACTGGCTCTCTGTTTTTTTGCACTAACTAGGTCAGTGTTACTATTGTTTATTAATAAGCATTTTTTCCTTATTCTCACTTGACACAGTTATATAACAAGACTATACTGTATTTTGTGTTTTTGTGCTTCAGATCAGGACAGCACTGCCTCATTTTATGCTCTCTGCATTTATTTGCACAGGATTTACTGTTATTTGTTAATTTACATTTTCATGCACTTTCCTACTGTATCCATGTGATCTATGTGGAAATTTGATTCGTGTTAGGGTGATCATCTTTGTTGTTTTGTTGGTAGGCTCACCTTTAGATAAAATAATATTTTGTAATGTGAGTTTTTTCAATATAATGTTTACCATTATGGGAATACAGTTGAATAGTGTGGAAATCGGTGGGGGTCTTTTCTTTTCTCTTACATTTGCTTGATCTCCGGGTTGTTCAAACACTATGATGGACAACTTTTGTTTTTTGTGGGAAACAGTGCTCTCTCCTTTGTTTTGTAGTTATAAGGGGACTTTGAGTGTATTTGTGTTTAGGGGTATGTTTAGCCGTCTCTCTATGACCACTTATATTTTTGTATTTTGTTTTCTTTATTTGAATGGTTAATGGCAATGTAGATCCCAGCAATGCTGGGTCAGGCACACCTCTCAGATTTATTAGTTGGAATATCAGAGGTATGGGTAATCCTGTTAAGAGATCTAAGGTTTTTACACATTTGAAACGTTTAAATTCTGATATAGTATTTTTACAGGAGACTCACCTTTGCATAAAAGATCACCATAGGTTACATTGCCCTTGGATAAGCCAAGTCTTCCACTCAAATTTTAACTCAAAAGCAAGAGGAGTTGCCGTTTTAATTAACAAGAAAGTTCAGTTCTCCTCCACTGATGTTTTCACTGATAAGAATGGTAGATACATCATTGTTGTTGGTACCCTAATGCAAAAAAAAGCTTTTATTGGTAAATGTATATGCTCCGAACTTCGATGATGTTGAATTCGCCAACAGATTGCTCAGTAGCATCCCCTTTTTGAATACTCACCTGCTGATCTTCGGAGGGGATCTAAATTGTGTTTTTGACCCCAACTTGGATCCATCTAATCCTTGTAATTTGACTCAGTCTGTTATGTCTAAAACGTTCTCTGATTTTATGAAACAGAATGGTTTCATTGATCCGTGGAGATCTCGTAACCCTTCTATTAAAAAATGTTCTTTCCTCTCCCGGGTGCACCTTTCATATTCTAGGATTGATTACTTTTTTATTGACAGTAGTCTTAATTCTGTGTAAACTCCTCTGACTATTTAAGTATTGTAATATCCGACCATTCAGCTTTATTATTAGATATTCAATTTTCTACCCATGTGCGCAGCCCACCACTTTGATTTAACTCTCTTCTTTTGGCAGACAAAGAGTTTTGTGATTTCATTTCAAATTCTAATGATGAGTTCTTGTTTGTCAATCAGAATGACTCCTCTTCATATTCATTTCTATGGGAGACACTTAAATGCTACTTGTGAGGTCAAATTATATCTTAATCTGCTTTTTCTAATAAAAAAAAAATAATGCTAGGCTTAATGAACTTACATCTGCAATCAGTAACCTTGATCTAAGATACGCTCTGAACCCTTCTCCAGAACAACTCAAGCAGCGCTTGGATTTGCAAGCAGAATTCGATCTTATTTCAACTAAAGAGGCAGAGCGCTTGTTACTACGTAGTCGTGGCTCATATTACGAACATGGTGACAAGGCCAGTCGTTTATTGGCACATCAGTTTCGGCGTCAAGCCACTTCCCGTTTGATACCTTGTATTAAAAACGCTTACGACACTATTACTATGGATCCCTTGGAAATTAATGCTACTTTTAAATCATTTTTTCCTCATTGTACAAATCTGAATTTCCTACAGACAACACTCAAACGAACGAATTTCTTCAGAACCTTTTAAATCCTGTCATTGATACTAATACTGCCAGGCAACTGGACTCCCCACTCTCCTCTGAAGAAGTATCAAATGCAATCAAAGCTATGCAATCTAACAAAGCCCCAGGCCCTGATGGGTTTCCAGTTGAATCTTTCAAAAAATTTTCTGGTAAATTGGCACCGTTACTTTAACTGTATTTAATGAATCCTTAAAAAGTGGTTCATTACCACCAACTTTGACACAAGCCACTATTGCTTTCTTAAAAGTGACAAAGACCCAACCTCCTCTTCCTACAGACCATTGTCTCTGCTTAATGCTGATGTAAAGGTGTTGGCCAAAGTAATTGCATCTCGTTTAGAGAATGTACTTCCTCATATTATATCTGAAGAGCAAAATGGTACATAAAGGGACGTCAATTGTTTTTTCATACTCATACACTATTCAACATAATCTACTCTAAACATTTGGCTGAACTTCCTGAACTTGTGATTTCTTTAGACGCTGAAAAGGCATTCGATAGGGTAGAGTGAGAGTACCTGTTCCCAGTTTTAAAGAAATTCAGATTTAGTGATAAATTTATCTCTTGGATTCACCTCCTTTATTCGTCCCCTAAAGCCAGTGTTCATACTAATGATGTTTATTCTGATTACTTCACCCTTGGATGTGGAAGTCGCCAAGGTTGTCCTTTGTCACCTTTGCTCTTTGCAATTGCTACCAAGCCTCTATCAATTATCTATTAAATTAAGATCTTCCCCCTTATTCAAAGGAATCACTCAAAACGGAATTGAATATAAATTATCGCTGTATGCAGATGATTAGTTATTGTATATAACTGATCCCGCACATTCTATCCCTGCTGTTTTAAGTATTCTGAAGAACTTTAGCACCTTTTCAGGTTATAAATTAAATCTAGGGAAAAGTGAGTGTTTTCCCATTAATGTTGCAGCGTGTCATCTTCAACAGGCAGATTTACCTTTTCAATTTAGTCCTTCTGGGTTTAAATACCTAGGGATTAATGTGACTCATTCTTTATCTAGCCTTGCATCAACTAATTTTACTCCTCTTAACTAAAAGATTATATCTGATATTCATAGATGGGGTAACCTCCCCCTTTCATTAATTGGCAAGATTAATGTTGTTAAAATTAATATTTTACCAAAATTTTTATTTTTATTCCAGTCAGTTCCTCTTTTTCTGCCAAAATATTTCTTTGACTCACTGGATAAGATAACTTGTCCTTTCATTTGGGGTGGGAAGTCACCTAGGATTCGAAAAACTTTACTGCAGAGATGCAGACTTAGCGGAGGACTTGCATTACCTAATTTTTTAGCCTATTATTGGGCTGCTCATATTCATAAACTTTGTTACTGGGTACAATCTCCTGGATCTTCTTGGTGTAAACTGGAACTATCATCTTGTAGGGGATCTTCTATACCTCAAGTGGTATACAATCAAGTGGTTCTTAACACACTCAAGATTTGGTATCAATTTAGACGGCACTTTAAATTCACATCTGAATCTTCTTTGGGCCCTCTAAATAACAACCATTTATTTCCTCCATCACTTTCAGACTCAACATTTTCAGTATGGTGTGACAAGGGTATTACAAAATTCAAACATTTATATGTAGATGGTGTCTTTAATAGTTTTGCCAATTTGTCATCTCACTACAGCCTACCTGTTTCTCATCTGTTTCGCTATTTCCAAGTTCACAATTTTGTCACTAAATATTTCCCCAGTTTCCCCTCTTTACCTCCAAAACAGCGGTGGGAAACCATGTTGTCATTTACTCCTCATTACAGAGGTATCATTTCAAAGTTGTATGACATTATCTTGGCTTGTAGCAACCACTCAAATGTTAAAGTTAAGTGTACATAGGAAAGGGAACTGGGGTTACAAATACGCGAGGAGTCCTGGGAACAGGCCTTAGAGAGGGTACAGTTTACCACCTCCTGTGCTTGTCTTGGACTTATTCAGTTTAAGGTCTTATACAGGACGCATTTTTCTAAATCCAGACTATCTGAACTATATCCAGAAGTGGAAGCAAATGTGATAAATGCCATGGCTCTCCTTGTCACCTTAGCCACATGTTTTTTCTTTGTCCTGATCTAAAAGGTTTTTGGATGGGTTAGTTTGCTACCATGTTGACTGTTCTTGGGGTAAATCTCCAACCTTGCCCTTTGATTGCTATATTTGGGATTCTGACCTTTTACTTGCTCTTAACTCTATCCAAAAGGATATTATAGCTTTTACGTCCTAACTAGCAAGACGTTTATTATTGTTGCATTGGAAGTCTGCTAAATATCCTTCTATCTCCCGCTGGCTTAAAGATACCATGTTTTTTCTAAAACTTGAGAAAATTAAATACACGTTGAGAGGATGTACAGCCAAATTTTACCAGAAATGGCAACCCTTTATTTCATATTTCACTAATTTAGAGGTACTACCTGACTGAATGTGTGCCTTTGACTGTTGTACCTTTTTATATTGCATGAATAACCAATAGTATTTGTGTTGGTCATATTGAGGTGTGTGTGGGGGGTTGGTTACTGTTTGTTATACTGCCTTTCAGTGTTTTGTTTTGTTTTTTTTTACCTTCTCCATATGTGTATATGTGTCTGTGTACACATGCATATATGTGTTTAAAAAAAAGAAAATGTGAATTGTATTCTGTGATTGAAAGTATTATATTATCTTTTTTTTTTTTTTTCAATAAAAATATTTTGGAAAAAAAAATCCTTTTGTTTATCTTATTATCCGTCAGCCATGTTGTATTTCTCATTTTTGACTGGAATACTAAAAGCTTAGTCACCCCACTATTAATCTTTTCGTAAAGCAGAGATCAATTGGTTGTAACAGTGAGGATTTGACCATACATTTCAATGAACTGGTTATCCATCATTATTTTCCCATTTACATCTACAATGTCATTTAAAAACAAAACACCCTGATTGAAAACTTTTTTCCAAAATATCAGTTTCCCTTCAATTTATATATTTAAATTAACCATATTATTTGCTGCAGGATTTCTTCCCGACTTTCTGGAGGGTGAAACTGAAAACACAGCCAACAGCTGATTGCTTCCTTTTGAAACCAGGATACATCTTTATGCCCTTTTTAACTGTATTTTAGACATCAGGTCTTGGATGGCAGACAACTTTCCTCAGCTCAACCAGGACAAAACTCAGGTCTTAGTCATCGGTACGGGTCCAGAGACTAGACTTGGAGTTTGCTATCCAGAGCAACTGGATAGCAAACTCCAAGCACTGTCTTTGTTTAATTTTATTCACTGTTCATTGATTTTTTTCTTCCCACTATCTTACTTCAGTACATTTTATCTCATTTTGCCATATTATTATTTAAATTTTTATTTTATTTATCTATTTATTTATTTTCCTATTGTATATTTATTTATTTATTTCAATGTAATTTCTTATCATGACTTTTTGCCATTTTAGTCTTAGCTCTACTGTTTCCTCATTTTTAATTCAAGATGGCGTTTCCTCAGTCCTCTTATTCTGTTTTCTGTTAGAATCTCTTCCTCATGCCTTTGTATGTGTGTGTAAGTGTGTGCTGGATGTGGATTGCGAATAGAATAGCTTAGAATAGAATAGAATAGAATAGAATAGTTCTTTATTGTCACTATCAAGCACTTGTTAGGCAACAGAATTTGTTCAGTGAAACAGAGTTTGGCATCCTCTGTGGCAGCATAAAAGAGAAAAGTAACATATTAAATAGAAAAGTTATAAAAAGAATTAAAATATATACAAATAACTAAGGGAATTTTTATGTACATCAGGGCATTTAGAAATGGAAAGTTTTTTCCTTTGCATTTTCAAAAGCAATCCGCGTTCACATGGAGACACAAGAACCACTGAAAACGCTGTAGCATGCATGCCAGTCCAGTAGATGGCGATGTAGGTTTGCAGAGAAACAGCGGTGTTACAAAACACATACGAAGAAGAAAAACTTTTCACAAACAACAATATTATCACAAACAACATAGTTTTGTCTGGATAACAAACCGAGCAAGGTAAAAAGCACACGTTACTCAGTAGACGGCCGAAGCTGTTGTTGTTCCTGGTATGTGCGCAGCCTTCATGTGAAAGAGTACTGTGCATGCGGTGACGTCAGCGTTTCACCCTGAAACTCTCTGAATCCCGTCTACATGGGGCTGAAATGATAGGTTTTGAAAACTCTCCACTCTGGACCCTGGTTTCAAAAGTTTGCGGATTCAGGCACTTTGGGCATTGGTCTCATGGCGAAAACGCTATGAAAACTCCCTGTTTTCCGCTGAAAACAGAGTCGCGTAAACACCACCTTAGATGTCACTCAGTCTGGGAGTGGGTGGAGGCTGGGGGGCGATTGCTTTCACAGCTTGAGGGTAGAAGCTCTTTTTTTAGTCTGTTGGTGTGGCACATAATAGTCTGGCACCTTTTTCCTGAGGGGAGGGAGGAGAACAGGAGGTGACCTGGGTGAGTGGGGTCCCTGTGATGTTAGAGGCCTTTTTCTGGGTGCAGCTGGTGTAAGTGTCCTTGAGGGGGGGTAGTGTGGTCCTGATGGTTTCCTCGGTCGCCCTTACCACCTGCTGAAGGTTCCTTCTGTCCTCTGCTGTGCAGCTGTTGGACCATACTGTGCAGCAGTAGGTCAGGAGGCTCTTGATGGTGGCTCTGTAGAAGTTGATCAGCAGTTGTTTGGGTTGTTTTTGTTCCTCAGGAAGTAAAGTCTCTGTTGGGCCTTCCCCAACTGGCAGGAGGTGTCAACGGCCAAGGTGAGGTCAGCTGTGATGTGCACACCAAGGAATCTGAAACTTTGCACCTTATCCACTTCCTCTCCATTGATGCAGAGGGCAGGGTGCTGCGTGCGTTTGTTTCTCCTAAAATCCACAGTCAGTTCCTTGGTTTTGCTGGTGTTCAGGCCCAGGTTGTTGTTGAGACACTGCTGTTCCAGAAGCCCCTGTAGGCAGTCTCGTAGTTGTTTGTGATGAGTCCTACAACAGTGGTGTCATCACCACCTGACGATGGTGTTGGTGGTGTGAGTGGGGGTGCAGTCATGTGTGAAGAGGGAGTAGAGAAGGGGACTGAGGACACATGCCTGCATTGTTCCTGTGTTCAGGATGAGGGTGGAAGATGTGCAGCGCCCCATCCTGACGTGCTGAGGTCTGTTGCTCAGGAAGTTCGTTTTTATGTAAAGCACTTTGTGCTACAAAGTGTTGTATGAAAAGTGCTATACAAATAAAGTTTGACTGATTAATTGATTGATCTTAAATCAAATTATTTACTGGAAAATACCAAATAATAGCTGGGGCATTTATTTGTGTCAATCACTGAGCAGACCAGGTGTTCAACTCCTTTCTCACAAAAATCTTGCTAAGCAAAAAATGAAAAAAATATGGTAAATGTAATCAGATTATTTATTTACACCAGTATGAATATCACCTTTACATTTTCAAGGCAAGATTACAGTTTCGTAGTTACACTTTTGTCTACTTCTTTCAACTCAGCACTCTCTAAACACTCTTAATACTGGTAAGGAACTAGTTAAGTTAAGGTTATATTTTTTTTTCTTTCGCTGTACCGGGGCCATGGCGATCAGCAGCAATGTACCGGTAACTGATGTGACTGGCCTCCTGATGTTAATTTTCTTTTTCAAAAGCACGTGAAAAGGGCAAATAACATGCAGTGGCAGTGAAGCCCTAGTATGTAAGGTTCCAGCTTTCAGCGCTCTAGTAGGTCCTTCCCTGGGTCGTCACTTCCTGGTGAGCGTATTCGTCGTTTGCTGTTCTACACTGTAGGGCTGTTTGTAGTGTGCTCTGTCTCTGCTCTGCTAACGCTAATTTCAACTGCTTAATATTTGTTATTTAAGCTTTGAAAACACTTGTTTTTTGTCTTGATTAAAGTTCGATCGAACGTACAAAGGTGTAGTTAAAGCACTCTTGCTTCTCAGATGCGGTTTAATTCAGCTTGATTCTCTTCTGCTCCTAGCTTAGCTTAGCTTAGCCTAGCATTTAGCTGCTGAGTATCGCTTCTCTCTATGTGTCAGATGTTTAGCTACTCTTCGTCCCCCTTCAGCGATAATGGTAATTGTCTGTAGTGTAGCATGTTTTTAGTTTTGGAGGCGAGGGTCACTGATCTGGAGAAGTGGCGAGGTCGAGGTAAGTCGAAGACCCACTCGGTACCCCACCATCCAGTTCATGTTGTGACGGCGGCACGCCCACTGGGGAACAAACTCTGATAATTGCCGACTCTATAGCCAGAAACATGAAGATAGCAAAGTCAGCGGCCATAGTTAGGTGTATTTCAGGGGCCAGAGTGGGCGACATTGAGTCAAATTTGAAGTAGCTGGCAAGAAGTAAACGTAAGTTTGATAGGATAGTCCTCCATGTCGGTACGAATGACTCCCGACGTCGCCAGTCATAAGTGACCAAAGGTAATGTTGAATCAGTGTGTGCATTTGCCAAAACAATGTCGGACTTCGTAATTTTCTCTGGCCCCTGACCAAATCTGCCCAGTGATAACATGTATAGCCGCATGTCATCATTCAACCGCTGGCTATCGAGGTGATGTCCTGCAAACGATGTGGGTTTCATTGACAATTGGACATCCTTCTAGGGAAAACCTGGTTTGATAGGAAGAGATGGCATCCATCCTACTTTGGCTGGTGCATCTCTCTTATCTAAAAACATGGCAGAGTCTGACCTTTGACGTCTCAGAGATGAGACCATGTTGCAGAGCTGCAGTCCTCCACGCTCCTCTGCGCTTACTTTAGGACAGTTTTCCACCCATTACTGTTGTGACAGTTGTGTTCATCACTATGATAACTGCTATGACTGTTGTGATAGTGATGAATATTATCCTATAGAGACTGTGTCTGTCCCCTGACCCAAACCTCACACAGATGTTCACACATAAACAAATAAAAGAGGTGTCAATCATAGAAATCTGATTAAAATCAAAACCTCAAATGTAGAAGCTTTAAAACATCAGATAATTAGATGTGGTCTCTTAAATATTAGATCACTGAGATCCAAATCATTACCAGTGAATGACCTTATATCAGAAAATCACATTGATTTATTCTGTTTTACTGAAACATGGCTGTGCCAGGAGGAATATGTCAGTTTAAATGAATCCACTTCTCCCAGTCACTCAAATACTCATATACCATGAGACACAGGCCGTGGTGGTGGTGTAGCAGCTATTTATCACTCTTGTCTCCAAATAAATCCTAGACCAAAGGCTTATTACTCTTCTTTTGAAAGCCTTACTCTAAATATATCTCATACTGACTTAAAAACCTGCCAGCCAGTCCTATTTGTGATAATTTACCATCCTCCAGGCCCTTAATCTGAATTCTTATCAGAATTTTCTGAGTTCACATCAAACTTGGTCCTTAGCTCTGATAAAATACTCATTGTAGGTGATTTTAATATCCATGTTGACAAAGAAAGTGATAGCCTTAGCTCAGCTTTTATGGCCTTAATTGACTCAGTTGGTTTTATTCAGACTGTTCATGAAGCAACTCATCATTTCAATCACACTCTCGATCTTGTTCTAGCATATGGCCTTGATATTTCTTTCCCGAAAATTCTTTTTTATCCGATCACTTCCTAGTAGCTTTTAGCATTTTCTTAGAGGATTATGCATTTCGTAACAAAATTGTGAAGTGTAGAAATCTGTCCAATGGTGCCATGGCTAAATTTAAAGAGGCCATTTCTGCTGCCTTAAACTCAGTAAATTGGCCAATTAGCTATTAGCTATAGCCCCCTTCAGCTGGATCAGCTTGTTGATGACTCTGCCAGTCTTCTAAGATCCACTTTGGACTCAATTGCCCCACTGAGACAAAAAACTATTAAATACTGAGGACAGCTCCTTGGTTTACTTCTGAAACTCGTGCACTTAAACAAGCTTCCCATAAATTAGAGAGAATGTGGCGCTCGAATAAAAGGGAGGAGTTACGTATACTTTGGCGGGAAAGTCATAATAACTACGCCTTGCTCGAGCTGCCTACTACTCCTCACTAACTGAGTAAAATACAAACAACCCGAGGTACCTTTTCAGCACTGTAGCAAGGCTGGCACAAAGTCAGAGCTCTATTGAGCCTGTGATTTCTCTAGCCCTCAGCTGTGAGGACTTTATGAGCTTTTTTAACAATAAATTTATTAAAAGTAGTGATAAATTTAGCAACTCCCTGTGTTCACCCGAACCTGCCGTACCATTAAATGCAGTCAGACTTGAGTTAGACTGTTTCTCTACAGTTAGCCCTCAGGAGCTAAATTCCCTTGTCTCCTCCTCCAAACCATCAACCTGCCTTTTAGACCTGATCCCAACTAAGCTGTTCAAGGAGGTCTTTCCGCTAGTTTGTCCATTCTTGCTGGAGACAATAAATATATCTCTATCAACAGGCTACGTGCCACGGTCTTTTAAAGTAGCTGTAATCAAACCTCTTCTTAAAAACCCCGCCCTCAATTCGGTAACATTAGCTAACTACAGGCCTATATCAAACCTTCCGTTCACTTCAAAGATCCTGGAGAAAGTAGTGGCTAATCAGCTGTGTGACTTCCTTCAAAACAACAGCCTGTTTGAGGACTTTCAGTCAGGATTTAGAGCTCATCAATGCACAGAGACTGTTCTAGTGAAAGTAACCAACGATCTACTCTCAGCTTCAGATGAGGGACTTCTCTTGGTACTTGTTTTGTTAGATCTTAGTGCAGCTTTTGACACCATTGATCATGACGTTCTTATACAGAGATTAGAGGTATTACTCGGGATTAAAGGGACTGCCCTAAATTGGTTTAAGTCCTACTTATCTGATAGATATCAGTTTGTACACGTGAACAGCCCCCCCCCAAAGTCTTCTGTTTACACTAAAGTAAGTCACGGTGTTCCTCAAGGTTCCGTGCTAGGTCCAGTTCTCTTCTCCATATATATGCTTCCCCTCCGTGATATGAGGAAATACTCTGTTAATTTTCATTGTTACGCTGATGATACTCAACTGTATGTGTCAATGAAGCCAGGTGAGACAAATCAGTTATCGAAACTAGACGCATGTCTAAAGGACATTAGGACCTGGATGGCCAGAAATGTTCTCCTTCTTAACTCAGACAGAGGTCAGAGGTCATTGTGCTGGGCCCCAGACACCTTAGAGAAACCTTTTCTAATGACTTAACTGCCCTAGATGGCATTAGCCTGGCACCAAGCACAACTGTTAGAAATCTTGGGGTTCTATTTGATCAGGATTTATCCTTTAACTCTCAAATAAAGCAAATTTCAAGAACAGCCTTTTTTCATCTTTGTAACATCGCTAAAATCAGGCCTATCCCATCTCAAAGCAATGCTGAAAAGCTATTCCTTGCTTTTGTTACCTCTAGACTGGACAATTGTAATTCTCTTCTTTCAGGCTGTCCCAGTAAGTCGCTTAAGACGCTTCAGCTGGTTCAAAATGCTGCAGCACGTGTACTGACTAGAACTAGGAGAAGAGACCACATTACTCCTGTATTAGCTTCTCTGCATTGGCTTCCCATTAAATAAAGAATAGAATTCAAGATTCTTCTTCTCACCTACAAAGCTCTCAGTGCACAGCCAGCAATTTATTTTCAAGAGCTTGTAGTGCCGTACAACCCCTCTAGAACATTATGCTCCCAAAATGCTGGCCTGCTCGTGGTACCATCAGTCTCTAGAAGTAGTATGGGAGGTAGAGCCTTCAGTTATCAGGCTCCTCTTCTCTGGAACCATTTACCGACCACGGTTCGGGAGGCAGACATCCTCTCTACCTTTATCTCTACCTTTAAGGTTAGACTTAAAACATTCCTCTTTGATAAAGCTTTCAGTTAGGGACCAGCTCATAGTCCATAGTTTAGACACATAGTTAAGATGCAAAAGGGTTAGACTGCCAGGGG
The DNA here is from genome assembly GCA_037902135.1 of Cetoscarus ocellatus. NCBI lineage: Eukaryota > Metazoa > Chordata > Actinopteri > Labriformes > Labridae > Cetoscarus > Cetoscarus ocellatus. Next base: position 205,065 of record JBAMNC010002074.1, read on the forward strand.
GATCTGGCACAGTGGGCTCTATCCCTCTCTCTCTCACACTCTCTCTCCATATATGTCTTTTTTTAGCATGATCTTCTATCCATGGTTGATACATCTATAGTAACTATCTTTAGCACCACACAGGCATGAAGTCTCACTTGAAAATGGGATGTCACATCTCAAGAGGTTTGATACATTTATACTTAACAGAGACGAATATGGAAGGGATGCATTTGTGGTCTGGGCACCCATGAGTTCATCACTACCAGAAATTCTTATTTTCAGTAGGACTATTAATGATTATGTTTCTATAAAATTATCACCACAACCACACAGACATGAGGACCCTCCTGAAAAAGAGATGTTGCATCTCAAGAAGTTAACCTCTAATAAATTTGTTTTCAGCAGAAACAAATTTCATGAAGACAGGTCTACAATTGGTCCTTAGATCTGTCACTAGCTTTAGTTCTTACTTTAGTCCACTTGTCTCTGCTTACCTCCCTTCCTTCGCCCACACACCCAACACAGCATCGTGTGGATTTGCTATTCATCATGAGACTGGGGTCCACATTCAAGATTTCCTGCTGCTTAAAGGTGCCGTTGGTAAGATTTCCGCACACAGCCAGCTAAGATGGCAATTAGAAAACCAGCAAAGTCCCTCCCGTCCTGTTCTCCTTAAGATCACTCCCTCACGCGAGTTTTAGCCCGTCCCACAAAAATGTGACCGCAAACGCAACATTGTGCCCGCCGGTACCAAAACACTCCAGTACAGTGAGCTGTTTACCGAAAAGCTTCTCAGCGACTAGCAACACAACTGCTGCAACAGTGTCTGATACTGAGCTTACAAAGCCCCATGGGGGAAACAGGCTGTGCTTTCACGTATAAAGTACATGCCAATAAGGTACTCGTCTAAGAGGGAATCTAAACATATTTGTTTGTTTTATATTATAAAACCGAGTAGTACATAGCATGTTGCGAAACAACATAAGAGGAAAAAAAATAACTTACCTGTCCAACAGAAACATAGCTAGCTCTGCATCTGATTTGAAACTCTTGAGATCCCGAAGGGTCCTTCACCTCTCGAACGCAACGCCGACCTTAATTCTTGTTTTATTTCACTCACAGTCCTCCTCCTTCTTGTGCTATCACTTTTTGGTAAGCGTTTCCACGGTCCTTGTTTTTTTGATGGAAGTTGCCTGGGGCATAGGTGGAATCGGCACTTTCCCACTGCCCGCTGGATTATTGCTCTCCGCCATTGTACGAGATTTGTTGTTGTTCTTCTTCTTCCTCATGCGTATCATGGGAACGAAGAGCTTTACAACCAATCACGATGAAGGACAAAGCGCCACCCCTCGACCAATCAGGATAGAAGCCTCAGGGGCTCTTCTGATTGGTCAAAGATACCTGGAGCGGTCGAAAATTTCTGGTAGCTCATAACAGAGACGGATGGAAATGCAGAGATCTCGCACTAGTGCAATTATACTACTCTCATAAAGGGATCTCAATGGATTTTCCAACATTTACAACAGCGTATTAGGGCCACTTAAAGAAATAAAAAGAATAATGAAAACTTGAAATTTTCGAGAAAAAAATCGAAATTTTCGAGTTTATAAAGTTTCAAATTTATGACTTTATAAACTCACAAATTCACTACTTTACAAACTCGCAAATTTACTACTTATAAACTAAAAAATTTTTAGATAAAACACAAAATTTTCAAGTTTATAAAGTCGCAAATTTACGACTTTATAAACTTGTAAATTTATGACTTTATAAAGTCATTCATTTGTGACTTTATAACGTTGTAAATTTGTGACAAATTTGCGACTTTATATCTCATATTTCAGGTCAATAACTCATCAATGAAACAACGTAGTTCCAAACCCGATAGCTCTTTTTAATCACTGTTATAAAGACTGTGAGCTACAACCTCGTTTTCCTCCAAACAAGCCATCTTCTGAGCCTGACAACTTCACTTGGTCTCAATATGCTGCCAGTGATGGTTAGGGGCTTAGGGACTGCCAGCAAGTTACCAAACTCAGCCTGATGATCACAAATCTCTTCTAGTTAATACTACTACATTTTATTTTTTTAATACTGACGTATCTTTATTAATAGATAATGGCTATAAAAACTACAATAACTTTACTGTTGTTGACTGTATTGGCACCAAAGCCAGCCTGATGATCAAACATATCTTCTAGTTTATACTACAGTTCTTACTCAAGATAAATATGTTGAAATTTAATTCATATGATTTTTAAAATAGTGAAGTATGTTTATCAATAGGTAATGACTATAAAAACTGTAACAACAAAACTGTTGTTGACTGTAGTGCAACCAAACTCGGCCTGGTGATCAAACATCTCTTCTAGCTTATACTTTAGCCCTTATTTAAGAGAAATAGGTTTTAATGTAATTTATATAATTTTTTTAAATATTGACGTATATATATGATCATCAGGCTGAGCCATTACCTATTTATAAAGATTCCTCACTATATAAAAATCTTATTAATTAAATTTAAACCTATTTCTCTTAAATAGGAGCTGTAGAATAAACTAGAAGACGTGTGATCATCAGGCTGACTTTGGTTCCACTACAGTCAACAACAGTTAAGTGATTACAGTTTTTATAGTCATTACCTATTGATAAACATACTTCACTATTTTAAAAATCATATGAATTAAATTTCAACATATTTATCTTGAGTAAGAACTGTAGTATAAACTAGAAGATATGTTTGATCATCAGGCTGGCTTTGGTGCCAATACAGTCAACAACAGTACAGTTGTTACAGTTTTTATAGTTATTACCTACTAATGAATATTCGTCAATATTATAAAATTAAATATAAATTACAATAAAAACTAGTTCTCTTAAATAAGCGCTGTAGTATAAACAAGAAGAGATGTGTGATCATCAGGCTGACTTTGGTGCTACCACAGTCAACAACAGTAAAGTTATTACAGTTTTTAAAGTCATTACCTGTTAATGAATATACATCAATATTTAAAAAAAAAAAAAAAAAAAAACATTTAAATCACATTAAAACCTATTTCTTTTAAATAAGAGCTTGAATAAACTAGAAGATATGTGTGATCATCAGGCTGAGTTTGGTGCTACTTCAGTCAACAACAGTTAAGTTATTTCAGTTTTTATAGTCATTACCTATTGATAAACATACTTCACTTTATTAAAAATCATATAACTTAAATTTTAACATATTTATCTTAAGTTAGAGCTGTAGTACAAACAAGGAAATATGTCTGATCATCAGGCCGACTTTGGTGCCACTACAGTCAACAACAGCACAGTTATTACAGTTATTATAGTCATTACCTTTTAATGAAAACACGTCAATATTATAAAATTGAATATAAATTACACTAAAAACATTTTTCTCTAAAGTAAGAGCAGAAGTAGTGTACTCGAGGAGATGTTTGACCATTAGTATGAGTTTGGTGTCACTACAGTCCACAACAGTACAGTAAGTACAGTAATTATTGTCATTGCATATGAATTCACACACTCCTATAAAATAGGACTTTGTTGCTGAAGTAAGAGCTGTAGTTTGAGGTAGAGGGGATCACCATTCATGTTTTATTATCATTTTGTTGTTAGATCTCATAAATTTGATGGTATTTGCTTTATTTTCATTCAAAAAATCCTGTAAAATATTTAGATTGACAGTTCTTAAAAAATATGACATTTAGTGTGAATAACCTACGGTCATGAATGTGTGCTGTGATTTTGAAGACGTTCCATGTCTTTATGGTGAAGTTGTTGAATTTTCTTTCACACCATTCTTCCGACATGGTAACTTGCCGACGATCCCTAAGCCGCTGAGCCATCACCGGCAGCGTATTGAGACCAAGTGAAGCCGTCTGGCTCGGAAGACGGCTTGTTTGGAGGAAAACGAGGTTGTAGCTCACAGTCTTTATGACAGAGCGGTCAGGTTTGGAACTACGTTGTTTTATTGAAGAGTTATTGACCCGAAATATGAGATATAAAGTAGCAAATTTGTCGCAAATTAACGACTTTATAACGTCACAAATTTACGAGTTTATAAAGTCGTTAATTTGCGACTTTATAAATTCGAAAATTTTGTGTTTTTTTCTAGAAAATTTTGAGTTTATAAGTCGTAAATTTGCGAGTTCATAAAGTAGTAAATTTGCCAGTTCATAAAGTAGTAAATTTTCGAGTTTATAAAATCAAAAATATAGATTGTTTTCTCTAGAATATCGAGTTTTCATTATTTTTTTAATTTCTTAAAGTGGCCCCAATACGCTGTCGTAAACATTTGATCTAAATGGAACACAAAAAAAATAGCATTGGCTAGCAAAATCCTACCAACGGCACCTTTAACAGAAGATTTTTCTTGCCGCCATGATGGAGGGATTCATGATTGGCTATATCGATTCATGTTGGGAGTTGGATGTATATATTTGTATACATATGTATATGTGTATTTTATATATGTATATATGTATCTATGCATATATGTGTATCCATAAAATGAAGAGCCTTATGCTCTGTTGTAAAGTGTCTTGAGATAACACTTGTTATGAATTGGTGCCAATCAAATAAAGATTGATTGATTGATTGATTGATTGATTGATAGTGGCCTCTATGGATGTTGAGAGTAACTGCACTGTTGTAAAACAGAGCGCCTCACACCAATGTGCATTTGTTGACATACAGAGGGAGGAGAAGCGTTTATTTGGGACCCAGCATTTAATCGGAACCCAGCTGTTATTTGGCGTTTTACGGTACACAATAGGATGTAAGGTAAGAAAGGATATAGTCTTTTTAGAAAAGAATCTGTGAGAGCTCTCCATTGCATGAAAACCAATCTTCATTAAAATATAATTTTTGAATTGAGGAGGCATTTAGGGAGAAACACAGGGCCTCCAAAAGTAATAACTGTAAACCACCACATTCATAATTATCAAATATAACTCCTCTTTTAATTTTTTTTTTTTTTTTGAGAAATTCAAAAATCCTCTGTTCATAGAGCTTAAAAAATGATTGTGAAGGAGAGGGAAGGGACATAAAAAGATAAATTGTGATATTTTATGGAAGTTTTTCCTGTTCCTGGTGAAGAATGAAATAGAGACTCCTTCCAGCTGACAAGAGTTTCATTTTCTTTGCAAGGAAAAGCTCAGTCAACACACGAGTGGTTTGAATGAAAAAAAGACCCTGAACATAGGGAGACTTAAACATTTATACATTAGGAACGCCCCCTAAGGTGGGCTTCACACCTCTCTGTCTGCTGAAGCAGGAATTCACAAGACTTTGGATACAGGTGGGGGTTTAGGTCTAGACAGGGAAAGACAAAAGGATTTGAAACACAAAGGGGTCTGGTATCTTGGTGAGAAGCAGGAGGTGGGGTGGGGTGAGAAGTTTTGGAAAAGGATGGGGAAGGTGGGAAGACGAAAAGATTTAAAAGCAAAGAAGTCAAGACATTGTAATTCAAAACATAAGAGGGACCTGGTGTCTCCTAGGCCCGGTTGTTCAAAAGGTAATCTGACTGGATTTTGGATAATGGATTGGATCAAATCTTGAAAATGGGTTGTTCAAAGCCAAAAATGGATTCTGAAATCAGATTAGATCACGTAATCCAATTCTGGTTTTAATCTGGATAAAACTCTCAGTTTGTGTTGTTCAGAACTTTTTAGTAGGATTGGGATAACTTTGATCCAGAAAATTCAGGATTATTCTGACTAACTGATTCAGGGTAGATTTCAGAAACAAAATGTAATTTAAATCAAATTCTAACTGGTCAAATAAATAACATTCATTATGCAGTAGATACACGTACATTTTTTAAAAGTTTTTCAACTGATTTTCAGAACATTCAGTTGAAATTATAGAATACTTGACACTAAAGACCAGTAAGGTAGAAATAAAATAACCCTCTCAAAAGCTGTTAAAATCAAACAAGAAAGTATTCAATTCTAACTCTAACTGGAAACTTAAAATTTACAGACACACCCAAAAAAATCCTTTTTCAAAATCAGTTTGTGACAATGGCATCCCTTACTGCATGTCCAGTCACTCATTTTGAGAGAAAGTTGGAGGTACGTCTTGATTTTCAGCGGCTCAGGTGCATCATTGACCTCATCATAGAGAAGGACATTCTGCTTTGTAGAAATACTGTGCAGGACAAGACAAGCAAGTTTTATGTTTCACGCTCCTTGGGGTTCCACTCGCAAGTAGTTGAGGCATCCTCAACTCGATTTAAAAGTTCAATAGCACACCTTAAGATCCTTCTCCTGAAAGCAAAGCTTGGTCATTCCACAGAAGAAGAAGCTGAATGTCTGTGTTGTTTTTTTCTTTTTAATGTTTAAATGATGAAATTTCAAGTTTGAATTTGAAGCACATGTAATGCAGCCAAAATTTGCTTTTTTTTTTTTTTTGTGGGACAGATATGGTCTGGCTGGTCAAAAGATATTGAAAATGGGGTATTTCTACTTTCTGTGCTTTCTTTTAGTTTCTCAAAATAAATACACTTTGAGTGACCCCATGCTGGCTATTCTATAATTTTTTAACACACCTTAGCAGCCTTTAGAGTGATATGTAGTCTACTTTGAGCACTCATTATCCAGATTCGGTAATCCTAAAAGTTTGGATTTGGATCAGACTGATCCAATCTAACTTTGCTTTGAACAGCTGGGATAAAAGTAAGACGGATTACGTGATCCTGGATAGCAAAAAAAGGGATTTCAAAATCCGGATATTATTGTCCGGATTACACCTTTTGAACAACTGGGCCCTGGAGGCAGGAGAGACATTAAAATTTACCATTACTGATACAACAGACTATTCATTAATTAAATTTTCTTTTAAAAATCTTCCATTCTGTGGAAAAACTACTGATCCAGGACTTTAATGGACAGCCTAAGCCACCGACGCCTGTTCTGGCGACTGTACCCTCTTACCTATGGTGTCTACCTGCTCGGTAGACGCCACAGAAGACACGGAAAGAGGGGTGGAGCAATATGTCGGCTGAGAGCTCACCTAAATGGTAAAATGGTAAATGGACTTGAGCTTATATAGCGCTTTTCTAGTCTTTTGACTTCTCAAAGCTGCTTTACACCGCAGGTCACATCTGCCCATTCACACCCATTTGCTTTCACATCGGGCGTCGGTGGCGCAGCTGGATAGTGCGCTTGGTCAGTGATCGGGAGGTTGCAGGTTCAAGCCCAGCTCCGGGCGACACATGGTGTCCTTGGGCAAGACACTTGACCCCAAGTTGCTCCCACTGCTGTGGCGTGTAAAGCGTTAGCTGATACTGATGGATAGAAACTCTGAACCATCAGTGAGTGAATGTGAGAAAAATGGGTGTGAATTGGTAAGTGTGACCTGCGGTGTAAAGCAGCTTTGAGTAGTCAAAAGACTAGAAAAGCGCTATATAAGCTCAAGTCCATTTACCATTCACTCACTGATGGTTCAGAGTTTCGATGTTAGTTATCCATCAGTGTCACTAACACAGTCACGTCCTTTCGTGCCCATTAACACGCCACTGAGCACTGATGCAGCAGTGGGAGCAGCTTGGGGTTAAGTGTCCCAAGGACACATCGCCATGTGTCGCCCGGAGCTGGGCTTGAACCTGCAACCTCCCGATCACTGACCAAGCGCACTATCCAGCTGCGCCACCGACACCTGGCTTCTTCCTCCACGTACAATCCTGGTCGTCCGCCGTTTGGTCTCTCCAGAGAGTGCACCGGCTACACCATCCAAGGCTCCAAGGAACACTCTTACCGGTGGCTGCTGCCGGCAGTACCAGAGGCCAGGTACCCACTTCCTTGCGGCCGGCCCGTGAGGATCCGCAGATGGGACTGCATACCGGATAATCTCCGCCAGGTCGATCAATCAGAGTCTGGTTCGCATGGCTCTGATCAACTCCAGGTCTGTCGTAAATAAGACTTTCATTCTGAATGACTTTTTTACGTCACATTCTTTAGATTTTCTGCTTTTGACTAAAACCTGGTTGAAACCAGGTGACAACAGCATCTTCTCTGAGCTCCTCCCACCCAGCTCTTCCTTCTTCAGCTCCCCTGATTGCCCCCATTTCAGTCAGCAAGCCTCTTGCTCCATCTCATCAGTGGTGCATCATCACTTCCTCCACAGCTGATGAGTTTACTGCTGCTTTCAAGGACTCACAGTTATTTGCCTTGAGTGGCTTGGTTTCCCCTCTGTGTCCCGATGACTTTCTCTCCTCCTTCCACTCTACCTGCACTGGGATTCTGGACCCAATCGCTCCTTTTAGGCAAAAGTCTGCCAAGCCAAGAACAGATCCTTGGTTGAACGATACCACCCATGCCATTAGGCAACGCTGCAGGCAGGCCGAACGCAGATGGAAAAAGGACAAACTGCATGTGTCTCTGGAAATGTTAAGGGATTCAGAGGGCTGTACGAGAAGCAAAATCTCAGTATCTCTCGAACATTACTTCTAGCAGCAGTCATTGTCCCAGGGTGTTATTCAGTACAATCAATGCCGTTGTGAATCCTTGCACTTCTGCTGTGACTGATGTCTCAACCACTACTTGTGAGAATTTTCTTTATTTTGTTGACAAAGTGGAGTCTGTCAGACAAGACATTAGTAAGAGTTTTAATATGTGTCTTAATAAGGACTTGATTGTTGCTCCAACTCATTCCGCTGTGTTCAACCAGTTTGAGATGGTTAGGAGAGACATAGTGAAATTTTTAAAACCTACAAATTGCCCACTGGATATTGTCCCTCCCAAAGTGTTGAAAATGGTTTTAAATACTGTGGGGCCGAGCCTTCTGGCTTTTATTAACAGCTGCCTTGGATTAGGAACCTTCCCAGCTGCCTTTAAACATGCTGTGGTCAGGCCCCTTCTTAAAAAGCCTAATCTTGACCCCTCATTAATGTCAAAATTTAGACCTGTTTCTCATTTGCCCTTTCTGTCTAAGGTTTTAGAAAAAGTTGTTTTTATTCAAATACAGTCATTTCTGGAAATGACATTGTACGGTCGGTGGATACCAAATCCCCTGTCGTACTAGTGCTGCTTCACCTCACAGCTGCCTTTGACACGGTGGACCATTCAGTCCTCCTGTCACGTATGAGCGATTATGTTGGCATTCACGGCACAGCACTGAAGTGGTTTACATCCTACTTGTCCAGTAGAACCTTCTCTGTTATGGTCGGTGACTTGTCCTCTACCAGTGCTCCTCTCTCCTGTGGGGTCCCACAGGGTTCTTTTCTTGGCCCTATTCTCTTTTCCTTATACATGTTGCCTCTTGGGTCAATTATAGCTAGGCACAACCTTTCTTTTCACTGTTATGCAGATGATCTGCAAATCTACCTGCCAGTGAAGCCAAACAGCCACACTGCGCAAAATTCTTTGTTTTCTTGTGTTGTAGATATCAAGCAGTGGTTGGCCCAAAATTTTGTTCATCTTAATGATGGCAAAACATAATGTATTATGTTTGGGGACACAGTGACGGCTGGCTTTGGAACCTTGTTTTCAACACTTAGTCAGACTGTCAAAAACCTGGGAGTGGTTCTTGACACACGTCTGAGGTTCAACAAACAAATAAACAATGTCATCAGGACTATTTTTTTCCAGCTACGTCTCCTGGCCAAAGGTAAAACGTTTTTAAGCTGTCACGACCTTGAGAAAGCCATCCATGCACTTGTAAGTTCAAGATTGGACTACTTTATGTTTGTGTCTCCCATGCTTCTCTTGGTCGCTTCCAGCTTGTGCAAAACATTGCTGCCCGTCTTTTAACCAGCACCAACAGACAACAGCACATCACTCCTGTTCTTAAATCCCTTTACTGGCTTCCTGTCCATTACAGGATTGATTTTAAACTTTTAATGTTTGTTTTTAAAGCTCTTAATGGCCTCGCCCCTTTGTATTTAACTGAGCTTTTAACCGTTCGGGAGCCTGGTCGTCTAACCAACTTTTGCTGGAAGTGCCAAGGTCAAAATACAAACCCTGGGGTGACCAAGCCTTTTTGCTGCCCCCAGGCTCTGGAACAAGCTCCCAGTCGAAATGCGTCTTATTTCTGACCTGGGCCTCTTTAAATCTAGACTGAAAACGTATTTATTTAGGTTGGCTTTTAATACCAAGTAGCGTGGTGACACTTTTACTTTATATTATTGTATTTTATTGTTTTTATGTTTTTTATTACTTTTTATTGTTTTTATTTATTCCTTTTTATTTACCATCTGTTGTAAAGCACTTTGGTTCACCGAAAGGGTTGTTGTAAAGGGCTGTATAAATAAAGAACATTTACATGTACATGAACATAATATCCATCTGTGTGCACACTATTTCTCCATTATTTAAAATTAGCCTAGAAATACTTTTTTAAGAGTAATTTCTATTTTGAAGACTCAAAAAAAGTTTGGAGCATTTTTCACCTTTTTCCACCCATTCTGCCCTATGAAGATCATAGCTTTTTCTTAGGCGCTTTTCCACTAAATCATATAGTTCATTTTGCTTATTTTTTTACTCATTTACCTGGTCACTGGTAGAATCAACGACATTATAAATGCCTAAAGTCAATTGCTCAATTTCTGAGGCTTACGTTTTTTTTGTTCAATTTTATTTATTTCATTTTCCATGATGAGTAGGCAATTACATATCATCTAAAACAACATTTAAATGCTTCCCAAACCAAGGAAGGTTTTGCCGTACCAGTATTGTCCACAAAAAATCATTAATGTCTTAGTCTTGGAAATAAATTCTTCATCTTGAAGGAGACTTTTATAAAATTTCCAATTTCATGGTCCACGTACATTTCTGATATTAGACCAATTAAACCAATGGAATTATGATCTGATCATAATTTATCCCCTACTGATGTGCCAGTTATTTCTGGGATGAGTGAAAAGGAAATCAGAAAGAAGTCAATCCTGCTTGCCTGGTTTTACCTTCTCCATGTATACCTGGACAAACTTGGATTCTTTGTTCTCCAAATGTCAACCAAGTCCAATGCATCCATGAGGTTTATTTGTTTATTTAAAAAGACAACAAACATTTTACAAAAATAAAGTCCACCCCCCAACCCCCCAACCCCAACATCAATATATTCCAGTGAGTAGAAAAGATGTCAAAGACACATGAACATCTGCACCGATTTAATGAGAGTACAAAGAAGCCCAGCTTCACCCTGCAAATATGATGCTCTAGCAGCTCATTATACATTTTGAGTTCATAGTACTAAATTGTGTCCATCAAGAGTTTTGCCTGCAGTATTGACAATTGTTATGTAAAACAAAGAACTATTGTGAAAAAAATTGTGACATAAAAACTTGCATTACTAAGAATTCCTAATTCATGAAAATGTTGTCAGCCTAAGTATGCAAACACATATTATTTAGCTTCTTTTTAAAGTTAATTTTACTGTTTGTTTTTCTAAGGGAACAAGGCAACTTATTCCACTGAGTAGCTGCCCTGTATGGAAATGTTTTCTGCATTGGACATATTCTTGGCATGGGGACAACTACATGATCGTGTGTCACTTGTCTTGTATGATTGTGTCTGTTACTGATATGCACAATTTTTGAGTGCAGATATTTTGGCTTTGAGGTTGTACTTATCTGATAAAAAAAAAACAAGGAGGTTTGAAGACAATCTATCCCTGACCTTTTGCATACAATCTATGCTCGCTCTTGACAAACAGCACAGAGCTAGGCGTGCAGCTTTGTTCTGTACGAGCTGGAGCTTGTTCAGGTCATTACCTGATGCACTTGACCAGATAACAGAACAGTAATCAAGCTGAGACAAAACCAGTGACTGTATGACCTGTCTGATTGAATGATCAGTCATAAAATATGCACATCTTCGAATGGCAGACACAGTTCTTCTCATTTTTGTTATAATACCATCAGTGACTACGTTTATATGCAGTCAATATTCCAGTTTCTGTAACATTCGGAATAACCCAGTTTACATGCGTGAGCAAACATGGTTATTCCTCTATGCATAGTATAAAACAGCGAAGCACTGAGAACGTCATCACACACGGAGGACGTCATGACGCAATGCATGTCATTTCCGCTTCTTCTTCCTGTATCCAATAGCAGCGACTACAACAGAAGCAGCACAGCGGATAATGAACGGCCCGGAGCGGTCGGCTTCGTTTGCGCTTTGGTGCTGGTACTGACCCACCACCAGTACTTGACACTATTCTCTGTCAGTTTCTTCATTAATGGAAGACAAGAACGTGAAGAATTAGGAAATCGAGCCGGAGCTGTGCCATGTTACAACAAGTACTTCCTGTACTCAAAAGACCAAGATTCCTTACAAAAAGGACATGCGCAGAACATGACTTAATGTTCCTTTTGATGAGGATATCCCGATCGGCGTATACATGACCAAATATTCGGGTCAGAAAAGGAGTAACCCAGGGGTGACATTCAGGTTTTTAAAAAAGTGGAATATGAGCATATTCCGTTTTTTGAAAAGGTTTTTTGGTGTTTACATGGCTGCGCGCAACCGGGTTATAGCTAATATTCCGGTTATAAAAAGGTTTAATGACTGCATGTAAACATAGCCAGTGTGACGTGACCAACGTAACTGTTCATCAAGGGCAACACCCAAAAGCTTGACCTCACAGACCTGCTCCAGTGTGACACCCTTTATGGTCAGAGACATAGGTAGCCTCTCCCTAAATCCATGATTTGATGCACTTGGTTTCAGTGACATTTAAGAACAGTTTGTTATGTACCCAGTTAGCTACACAGTGAAGATCTTTATGCAATGTCTCATTTAACCAGTTAACACTGTGAGCAGACCTATAACTTGTAGAATAATCAACATAAATAGTAATTGATGCATTATTTAATACACAAGGTAGATCATTAATAAAAATGGAGAAGAAGGTTATTTATCTTCAAAAGGGCATTGGGTGGGAATTTCACTAGCAAGGACCACACGATCAACAGGATGAATTTGACAGTTATTTATTATGTGTAGTGGATAATAGGCATCATAGCAGATACATCTAGCCGATAACAATTTGGGGAAACTTCTGGGGGAATCCGCCATAACTCCCGGGCATGACGAACCCCCTTTATAAGGCCCTAAGGAAAGAAGGAAGGAATAAAGTTTAATGAAAGGGGTGGGAGGGAGGGGTGAATCGAGTGAATGAAACAAAGGGAGGAAATGGTCAGGTTAGAATTTATTGGAACACAGGAAGAGGCGTGGTTGAGGTGTGGTCCTGCTCCTGAAACTCTGCTTTAAGCACCACTTCACGAGCAAGAACCACACCGTCAACAGGGTGAATTTGACAATTATTTATTACGTGTAGTGGATAATAAGCACCACAGCAGATATGTAAAGCCAATAACAATTTGGGAAAACTTCTTGGGGAATCCGACGTAGCTCCCGGGCATGACGAACCCCCAAAAGCAGGGGCATCGGATTAGCTGGGGACAATCAATTGATTGAATACAATTTTTTCTGTTTCTTTGACGACATATCAATGTTTTGCAGTGATAGTTTTGATTTACTCGGACTTTCAATTTAACGGGGATCGTTGATGCATGGTTGATGCGTGATGACGTCATCCGGAAGCGGGTTATCAACGAGGGCGAGGCCAGCGCCCTCTAAAGAGAGAGTTACAACACTTCCATTGACTGCAATAGAAATTAAGGAAGTAAGTATACAAAATTATGGTTTATTTACAACATTTTGTCTCATTAGCTCACGTCTTGTAATTCTAGGCAATATATTTTTTATATATATGGCTTTAGTCAATGTTTATCTAAAAATAATATTATAATAATAATCTCAGGCCAATTCTGGACATTTGTTTTTTAAGTAAGGAACAATGGTAACAGTATAGAGAGGGCCCTATTACTATTATTAATCGTTACTAGCAATGTCACGCTGACTCATAATCTAAATCTGAGACATGGATGAACTGAAAATAATCCAAATGAATTGCACATGAGCTCTAGTTTAGCTCATCACCGGTTCATGTGTACCACTGTAGACTGTCATGGATTGTCCCTGGCTCCCCTGTTGTTTTGCTGGTTTTGTAAAGCTCCTGCATCTCCCTTGAAATAACTGAGTTCATGAAGACTTTTCATGTTCATATTTTGAACTTATTTTCATGTAAAAAGCATAGCGCTAACTCCGCTAGCTTCACCGTTTCTCCATGGCATTTCCCGTGTTATTTGCTAGCATAATGCTACACGAGGATTGATCTCCTATATGAACCTGTATGCAACTGGAATGCGTTTCTAAGAAGCTTTTAAGTAGCAGAACCAAATTATTTTATATTTGTGGAGAGAATGATACCTGACACCTGATTGAAGCACTTGCTGCTTTTTTTTACCTTCCTCACAGTGTATCTGTTAGGCCAACAGCACTGCATTAATTACAGGTGGTATGTCATTATCCACTATATCAGCATGGTTTTCTTGCCAGAGATATTAGTTTTAATGGAATAAGTCATAAGGTAGACTGTTGAACAGAGTGAAATTTATTTTAATTGATATAAACATATGTTGATGCTTTATGTATTGTGTATTTTATGTATTTTTATGTATTGTGCTACAAATTGTCCTTTCTTTTGTCACGGGACAGGTTGGCTCTGGATGGGCTATGTCCTAAAATTGGGAAGAGGAGTATTTATTTCCTGGAGCTGCCTGTAACTAGTTGGGCCTTTGCCAAAACAAAGCTGTAGGCTTTTTTTCACTGTCTCGGTTTCGCCATCTCATGCTCCTCTTATCTTTTTTACCAATTGCTTTGATTTGATCTGCTGAGAAAATAGCAGAAAGGTTTTTTTTCATGTTTGACTTTTTTCTTTGCAGGGAAGCACTTTTTTCTGTTGTGTTAGATCTCCTCTTAACCTCGTTATCTCAGCTTTGTGTTTTTCTAACTGTTCTCTCAGGGTTGTCTCGCTGGTTCCTGGCTCATCTGGCACCTGCAAACTGGTTCCTGGCTCTTGGAACCTCTTAGTTTCCTCACAGTTTTCTCCTTCCTTTTCCTCTCTTTCCTCACTTTTCCTTTCTCTTACTATCCTGACTTTCTCCCTCAATCTCTGAAAGGAAGATACCTCATTATTATTGTTGAAGAGAGGATATATAGACTAGTTATTCAAATATGAAAAAATATTTATTTGTAATTCTTGTTATTCATACCAGAGTTGATTTCTTTACAGTACGGGTGGTCATTGGCCACCATATTTTCATCTACTTGACGTTCTGTGGTCATCCTTATTACGGGACCTGTCCTGCCCAGCCTAAAAAGGCTCTGGGCGATGCACAAAGAAAGTGGGAATGGCATCAGCCCTCAATCTCACCTGACCTGTTACCGTCTTTCTGAATGCCTCTCCCTCAAAATGTACCTGCAGAGTTATGTCAGTTTTAATCATTTTGTGTCAAATCACAACAAAAGCTAGCTCAGAGCTGCTTTTAAGTACAATTGACATACATATTCCAGCTATTACCCGATGACTGCTAGTTACAGTTTCATTGAATTTTTTCATATGGGATGAAAATATGATAAAACTTCATCCACAAATTTGCAGCATAAGTATTACTTACAGCACACCTTCTGTTATTGTAATTCTTTTTGATGGTGAGGTTGCTTCACTCTGGCCAACAATTTTTTTTCTCCTGTCCATATCAATGGGAAAGCCATACATAGGTGTCCCCTTCTCAGACCAATTGGTGCATCCAAATGCTGCACAGAACAACCATTAGAAGGTATGAATCTATAAATGGAGTAAATAATTACTACTTCTGTTTTTAAAGGAATCATGTACCATGTATTTTTCCCCTGTCTTACACCTGTTCAAAACCAACCCAATGTCTTTCCTCTCTGTCTCTTCTTTCATTTATCTTTCTTTATAAAGCCTAGGGTCCTAGTTTTCTCTGACATATCACTACATATCAGTCTCATTTCCCTGTTGAGGTCTTTAAAAAGTAATGTGAATTTGTGTAGGAGCAATGATTGTGGAGAAAGAATGCACTGGCTCCTTTGAAAGCTTGTACCACTTTCCCGGCCTGTTTAATACATTATGTAATAAAATGCTTGTAGAATACAAACTGATTGTTGTGTTTTTTTATGCACTATTGGTTGAACTTGTGTATTTGTTATACTTTCAAGCACAGCTATTCATCTAACACGCCTGTTTGTGAACATTTGTATGTGTGATGATTTAAGGCTGGAGAATTAGATGAAAAGGTGTACAACAAAGATTTAAATGCATAGTAATTAAAGAGTGTTTCCAACATTTTTCATTGGTGGCAAGCTGACCAAAACATACAGAAGAGTAACGACAATAACCAAGTTTATACACAAAACATAGACATTATTCTGGCTGTGGAGTTGGACAATCTATGATGTAGTAAGGAGTCCTGAAACACTGTATGTTTTTCCAGTCTTGTAAGATAAGAGGGCAAACCAAGGCTATGAAGAAAGTATAGTTGTCCTAAAAATAATAATAATTTTACATATATATACACACACAAAGACATTCACCTCCACACATGTATTGTAAAAATTAGAGAAGCAAAGGTAGAAAAATATGAGGTGGACATAGAGGCAAAACTCAGGTGGGATTGTGGACATGTTTGTGGCTTAGTTTTAGTTTTAGTGAGGTTTGAACTATGGATAGGTTATGAGTGTTATAAGTGGGTGATAAATGTAATCCAGGTTTCATTGAAGGCTGATATTTGTCGTGTGTGCTGATATTATAGGTGTAGGAATCCCGGTCTAACTCTAAAATTTAAAATGTTTAGCAAACCCCACAGAAATTATGAAGGCATAGTTACAATTAATGCACATTATGCACTACAGTTTGTGTCTTCTTATATACCATATTAACAGCAACAAAATAGTTCCTCTGTATCACAAAAAATACTACTACATGGGTGGTCAGAGTCACAATTAGCACACATGTGCATTAATATTGATTGGAAATTGCCTTCAACATACAAGCAGCAAGAAAAACCGCTGCTACTGTCTATGTAATTCCTATTCCCTCCAAAATTGAACTTGTTGATTCTATAATCCGATCACTAAAATGACATCTATTAGTAAAAGGTGTAATATAAGACACCACATACGAGTATATGCCAATAAAAATAACAATTGTTGTAGATAAAAAGTTCATATTTACTGAAATAACTCTGCTGTTCTGCTACAGGGCTTGAAATATTTACTGAAATAACTCTGCTGCTGCTGTCTCTCCTGCTCGAAATCATTCAAACAGACTGACAGCTCTGGGGCCTCATTTATAAAGCTTGCTTATGCACAAAACAGGGCTTGAAAGTGGCGTAAGTCACTTCCTACACAAAGGTTGTGATTTATAAAAATAAACTTGGCGGGAGAATGGTACGTCAACTTTGATGCTGGCGTACAAACATTTTGGAGATGTGGAAAACTGGCAGCACAGATGGTGAGGGGGTGAAGTGAAGCCAGATTCATCTCATACATGTAATGTCACCGCATATCAGTCTTGTAGACCCGCATCATCATAAACGCCCAAGTCTGCAGTGTTATAGACATGTTCACTTACTACTGTATGCAATGTTCATATATCATACTTAATCTTCACTTCGGTGGATAGCACTGATTGATTAGTATTAGCTGTGACAAGGTGTGTAATAATCAGTCTAATTGCTGAGTAAGTATATAAATAGTGCAGTGACACTGCTGCACAATGGATGCGCTGGCACTGCCGGAAGATCACACAGACTGTGGATCAGGATGGAGAGAGTTTTTAGGGACCACGAAGATTTCCTAGCCCATATTGATGACTGACTAATAAGCTGATGTAGATACAACAGAACAGTGCTCTTGGATCTATGCGCTAAACCGGCAGTGTTAAAGAAAACCACCCGCCAGAACCGCACCATCCTGGTGCGCACAGGTGCTGACAAACTCAGGGGTTTCTGGCAACTGGCTCCTTCCAAAGGGAATAAGCCGACAGGTATGTGTTTGATATGATTAACAATATATAATGTTACATTTTCTGTTTAAAGCCCCTTTTGGGTATGACATAATACAGTTAAATTCTGTTCTTAGGTCTGGGATATTTCAGTCATCCCTCAGCACAATAACGCCAGCCGTTTTGAGAGGGGTCTGGCTGCAGACCTGCACTGATAGGACCCGCTCCACTGAGAGGACCCGAAGCAATGTTTTTTCTCACGCAGTGCTGTGAGTTTTTCCTGTAAAGAGTGAGTGTGGAGATAAGGTGAGTAAAAGTAAAGTGACTACTTTTCGTCATTTTTGAAGCAACAGAAGAAGTCTTTACTCACTAGAACATTGCGTTTACCATTACATATTGCCCTGTAACCTTATAAAGAAATTACTTTTGGACCTTTGGGTGTTTTTTAGCGCTGTTGTCATAGTTATGGTAATGTGGCTAGTGCTAAGTAGGCTAACTTTCAGATAAGCTGTGGATGTATTATTTGGATATATCTTTGAGAAAAGCTTGGCATGAGAATAGATAGATAACTTTATTGTCCCCTATGGGAAATTTGTTTTCACAGGCTGTCAAATAAGAAGTCGTACATTTAGGAAACATATAACACACATAGGAACATAGAGCAGACATATTTACATCACAGTAGACACATTAGTCAGTGGGTCGCTTTGTTGAGGATGGAGATGGCAGATGGTACAAAGCTTTTGTTAAAGCGTGCTCTTCTCCATCTCAGTGTCCTGTACCTGCGACCTGATGGCAAAAGTCTAAAGTGGGTATTGAGGGGTTGCTCTGTGTAACAGAAGATGGGGGGCAATGGAGAGTGCACTGAGTGAACGGATAGCATGTAGCCTCTGCTGTGAACGCTTATGGATATCGGTTATGTGATGGTCAAAGGAAAGGTTATTGTCCAGGGTGAGTCCGAGATATCTGAATTTGTTAACCTGTTCTATTGTGTTTCCACTGATGGAGATGATTGAGACTGGAGGTGGGTGTGTTGAAGACCAGTTCCTTTGTTTTCTCTATGTTGATATGGAGGTTATTGTCCGTGCACCATTGTGTGAAATGTAGAACTGTGTTATGATATGCAGTGATGGAGTTGCTGCCATTGAGAAGGGCCAGGATTGCAGTGTCATCAGAATATTTGTAGTATGAGGTGATGGATGAGGGGCTAATGCAGTCATTTGTGTAGAGTGTGTAGAGGGAGGGGCTGAGGACACAGCCCTGAGGTGTTGGTGATGGTGGTCACAGATTTGGCCGACCCTATCCTCACAGCCTGTGGTCTATTGCTCAGGAAGCTGTGAATAAGATGGATGTCATGGGGGATGGTGTTAAGCTGTTGTAGTTTTTTGATCATCTGATGTCGCTGGATTGTGTTGAATGCTGAACTCAGATCGATGAAAAGGACTGCTGCAGAGTTTCCAGAAGTCTCCAGATGTTGAAGGAGGGAGTGGAGGAGACATACCACAGCATCCTCCCTTCCTCGCCTGGCCTTGTAGGCAAACTGATATTTATCCATCCTTCCAGTTGTCAGGATCAGTCTCTCAAAACATTTACTCACAATAGGTGTGAGTGCAACTGGTCAGTAGTGGTTGGGTTCTGAGGAATGATGGTTGATGCTCTTCAGAGGGTGGGCCACCATGCTGTGCTGTAGGATTCTTACATTATGGAAAAGATGATAGGGGACAGTTCCATTGTGCAGACCTTGAGCACCCTAGCAGGGATGCCGTCTGGCCCCATGGCCTTGCCTATTCTGCATCTGCTCAGCTCCTGCCGGACATCTTCCTCTGTAAAGGGAGGGGATGGAGGTGGATCAGATGGGAGAGCGGTCAGAGAGGTGGTCACACACAGCTGAGTGGTCAGTTGTGTCAAATCTTGAATAATAGGTGTTAAGAGAGTTGGCAAAGGTTTGGGGGTCTGTGATCATGGAATAGTCTTGTTTGACTTTCTGTCCAGTAAATGTTTTTATTCTCTGCAATGCTTGCTTCGTGTTCATGTTAGAAAAATCCTGTTCTATGTTATCCTTATATTTCAGTTTTGCCTTGAGGATGTCATTTTTTATCTGTCTATCGATTATTTTAAGTGAAAGCCAGTCCTTTTGCTGAAATATATTGTGTTTTTCAATGAGTCTCTGTCTAATCAGGGGAGTCATCCAAGGTTTGGAGTTGGGAAATGACCTGTAAGTTATTGTGGGAATGCAGTCAGGGATGCAAAACTTAATATAGTCCGTCATAACTGACAGTCTCTCATCCAGAGTGCCGTCAAAAATACTCCAGTCTGTGCATGCCAAGGAACCCTGTAGGCTTTAAATGCCGTTGATATGTATGAAAACAGCCAAAATGATCACTGTAGACTACTTGATTAGTATAAACAAATTAAGCGCTGTTATCATAGATATGGTAACAGTGGCTAGCGCTCAATTTAGGATTAGCCATGGATGTATTGTTTAGATATATCTGTGAGATAAGCTTGACATGAGAAGGCTTTGATTGACGTTGGCATTTTGATATGTATGAAAACACCCATTATGATCACTGTATGATCCGACTACTTGATTAGTGTAAGCAACTTATTTAAACAAATGCAAATAATGTTTTTTTTTCCTTAGACCAGTGCGGTGAGCCGAGTGGTGGATCACTGTAAAAAGCAGCAGAATGGATACAGGCTAACAAACATTTGCAGCCAATGTGGAGACGGCTGACATTTAACAAATGGACAGTAAACAAACTGAGGAGGCTGCACGGGAAACAGCTAAGCTGTTTGTTGACACCATGGATCCACATGAAGAAAGAATCCATGCTGGAGCCTTTTAAGTTTTTCTTTTATAATATTGAAGATATGTGGATGTTCTGTGAGGAGATAATGGACAATAGAGGGTACTTGGCGTACTGTAAATACAAATAGGAGAAAAAATTAAAAGATATCATTGAAAGTTTGCTTTGTGTCTACTCTGTTTTCTCCTGTAACAGATGTTATTGGCTGTCTGGCTCATGTAACTCAGTACTCAGTAATTCACTTTGAATAGACAAAGCGAAGTTAATTTTAAATCATCATCCCTCACACCCTCCTGGGAAATACAGGTGGTCCGACAGCACAGGTAAGAAAATAGCAGTACAGAAAGCAATATTAAGTAATTATTAATGAATCATGATAAGTTGGAACAATTGCGAACACACAAGGTGTGCCTGTGTTCAAGATTTGTGTAAATCAATAAGTAAGTTAATCCAAAAGTGCATGAGGTTTCATTTTCAATGGTAACTATTGGTATAAAAGCAAAGAACAATCAGCAATTGGAGTGTAGAAGCATAATGCATTTACCGATAAGATGTTTTAACATATTCTTTTTAAATGAATTTGTATAACTAAGCAAATTAACAGCTATCCATTTTGCTGAATAAATTAAAATACTGGTGTAAAACAATTCATGTTTTGGGGGATAATACCAAAATATGTACATTTATTTTGTATAATTTATCTATTAAATAACCCTCGAAGTGGTCATCCTGTTTTGTATTTTCTGTATTTTTTATCTTGATATTTACTTGTGTTTTTTTTTTTTCCTATTATCCTGTTGAACAGGAAACGTATACTTCTTTTTTCATCATTTTAATTGAACACATGAATACACAAATAAATCATATTCACAATGTAGACATAAAGTATATTCACATGAGATGAAAAATAATCATTTCCAGGTATAATCACTTTTATTTTAGCTTCCAAGAAATATGCACTTCCGGTTCATTTGCTTTTATTTTGAAATGCTTTGAATCAACTTCCGGTCCTATCAGTGGAGTGGGTCCTATCAGTGCAGGTCTGCAACGAAGGTTCCTGACAGTGCAGGTCTGAAGCCAGACTGTCTTGGCCGTTTTGGATGGCATTATAAACATGACCAGTCGATCATCAGGGTTTCAGACTGTGGGTTAACAGGCAACATTTAAAGGCTCTGATGCATAGCCAGTTTCCAAATGTAGTCAGCGCAAATGACTGTCTGCACCTACGTTGCTATAAGAGCCCCGAGTGAAAATGAGAAAATGTGCATACAATCAGTGTAGAAGTTATTTGTTCCTCAAACATGGTTTTGACAAATTTAGGCCTAGTGGCACGGTGGCCTGGGTCAACACATGACTCATCCATCCTGATGCACAGCTTCTTCATCTTCTTGGTTTCGGCAGACTATACGCATCCAAGGCGTATCTCTGCCCCCTCTGACACACAGCTGTGTTGGGAAAAGACTGCAGGCGGGCGATGCCAAAACATTCATGAGGTACTTTGCATTGACCATTCATGGCAACATGTGGGTGTGTAGAGGGCGGCATGTGAGGTAAATCCACCTGCTCAACTTTCCAAGAGGACTGTGATTTATAAAGGGAAAAGTGCTTGCAAGTGTGCGTATGCACGGTTTTATTAATCAGATTTTTTGGGGCGCACGCCATTTTCAGCTTTCGGGCGCACGTACACTTTTAGTATGGATATACGCAATGTTTTATAAATGAGGCCCCTGATGTGTTTGGAACTATCTGGAGCTTCATGAACCAAGTGACCACGCGGCGGTGAGATCAAAGCGTGTCGCAACTCTCTCTTTAGAGGGCGCTGGTCTAGGCTAATGAGAGAAAAGTTTGTTGTCATTCTCATCAGTTCAAGAGAACGCCTGAGAGCTTGTGAAGGATGGGAGTGACGATTGGTGTGTGTTGACACACCGGCGGGGCTCTGTGGTGCTGCGGTGCGCAGAAGGAGCCGAAGGAGCGTGGTAGTGACCGGTGAATGGACTTGTGCCCGGTGGCAATGGGTGGGAGTCGGGGCGGGGGGGGAGTCCCGCCACCACAATGAGCTGATGGGACTTCATCATCCTCGGTTTCGAGGCTTCAGGAACGTCATGGACATAACGAGGATTGAGCTGATGGAATAGGTTTGATGAGGAGGGATGCATCAGCCTCAATGATGACCATGGAGGAAACGCATTTTGCCGGACTCACTTTTTGATGACAACTTGTGTTTTGGACTTACTCAGTCTGGATGGCTCAGATGGTGATGGCGTGGTTTAGGCTCTGAAGCAGTGAGCATTTTGGCTGAATCCTGGCGGATGAGTGCCTCCAAGCTGGTTGACATACGGCATGGAATTCTGGTCAATAGGTGGGTGATGCCTGGGTTGCCTCTTTTCAAGCAGAAAAATAAAGGACACCCCTGGCAGCGGGGATGCCGCACTGTACAAATGACCCCACTGCCCAATAGTGGGGGTGGGGTCATTTGTACTTTCCCGCTCACGTTTGTATTTCTGCATCCTTTTCCGTTTCAATGGGGCATGGTGCAGAGCATAGATATACATAGAAGACCAGATACGTCAGCACACTGTAGCAGCCCGCTAAGCGACGTGCCTACGTGACGGCCATGTTGGGTAGGTCAACGTTCCCATTAAAGGCAATGCATGTACATTGAAAATAGATCATAACTTGCTCATTTCTTAACGAATTTTCATGCGTTTTACTTTATTGTAAACATCAAAACATGCACTATTACTACACTACATTTGATTTAAGACAAAAAAATTCTACCAATGTTGCCTACAATGTTACCCTTTCAGTCTAGAGGCCAGGAAATCTTATATGCTCAGCCATTCTATATATATCTAAATGTATACGTATATTGTTATAAGTATAAAAACAGAAAGATAAACATATATAGAACCTATGTTTTTAGATTGGAAGATTTAATGGTAAATGTAATAGAGTAATCATTTATATCATCATTTATATTTAGTTTCTTTCTCTCTATATATATATATAAGTGTGTGTATGTATATATGTATATATATATAAACACACACACACACATATATATATAAATGTGTATACATAGATATATTTTTATCAGTATAAAAACAGAAAGATGAACATAGAAACTATGTTCTTGGATTGAAAGATTTAATGGTCAAGGTGATAAGGTAATAATTTATATCATCATTTATATTTATTTTCTCTCTCTCTATACATATGTGTGTGTGTGTATATATATATATATATATATATATGTATATGTACACATATGTAAATGTGTGGAAAGACAACATGTGTGGACAACAACACAATCCATGGAGATAGAGGCCAGTTTGTCATCATCATTGTTCAGCCCCAACTCCAATGAGGTTGGGACATTCAGACAAGCTCTCAACAAGATTAATAATGAAAAGAAGAGCAAAAACTTTTCTTACTTATGAAATGTTATTCCTTGTTTCCTCGTTTCAATCATACTGCGTATTTTACCATTGTATGCAATGCAATCTGCCAGCATCCTTACTGTTTCGTCTTCGCCCCACAGAAAGCCCTGACACTTTGCCCCCACTAGCTCAGCTTCGACGTAGGCACACAGCTCAAGGGGGCATGTCGTATCTAGTCTTCTATACATATCTATGGTGCGGAGTACCAGGTTCAGCTGCTGACGCAGACATGTTTGCTTCTGATCTCCCATGAGTAAAAAGTGCCTATCAATGATGAGCACTTATTCCTCATGCCGAAAATCAGCCAACCAAACCAAGTGCCGCTATGAGTAGGCGGGAGCTAGCCAGTGTTGACTTTGGGCAGAATGGTGCTGCGTTCAAGGCAAATCGGAAATACGGGATAAACCACGTCCCATATTGATCCAAAACAGGACGCAATGCTTAAGTGTGAAATATGGAACAGTTCCGTATTTTACAGAACGGATGGCAACCCTAGTGATGCTGATTAACGAGTTGCTGTTCGAGTTTGATAGCGATTTGCTTTTGAATTTACACCAGAAGTTTAGGGACTTTCCTGGAGCCATGCCGTGACTGCGGTCAAGCCAGCCGCACAATCGACATCCGTGGTCAAATGAGCCGCACTTAAATTTAAATTGCAGAAGTATTAACAGCATTATGGTAAAGGCGGAGACACAATGTATTTACTTCCGCTTTTCAAAATAAAGGGATGTAAAACAGCGACAAATCGGGCCTTAAAATAAAAAAATACTTACATTAAAGTAATTCAACAACAAAGTCCTTTATACCTAGAAATTGCATGATTTCCTGTTTTTGACTTACTGTAAGAACACTTTGATCAATAACTCCTGGCTATGGGTGATATATTTGACTTCTACTCATCCAACACTACAACCATACTTTAAATCAAATATTTTTACTGTACAAATGTGGAGAAATTTAACAACAAAGTCTTATCTTAATACCTGGAAATTGCATGATTTCCTGTTTTTGACTTACTGTAAAAACACTTTGATCAATAATTCCTGGCTATGGGTGATATTTTTGACTTCTACTCATCCAACACTACAACCATACTTTAAATCAAATATTTTTACTGTACCAGTGTGGAGAAATTCAACAACAAAGTCTCATCTTTATACCTGGAAATTGCATGATTTCCTGTCTTGGCTTACTGTAAAAACACTTTGATCAATAATTCCTGGCTATGTATGATATTTTTGACTTCTACTCATCCAACACTACAACCATATTTTAAATCAAACATTTTTACTCTACAAATGTGGAGAAATTCAACAGCAAAGTCTCATCTTTTTACCTGGAAATTGCATGATTTCCTGTTTTTGACTTACTGTAAAAACACTTTGATCAATAATTCCTGGCTATGGGTGATATGTTTGACTTCTACTCATCCAACACTACAACCATACTTCAAATCAAACATTTTTACTCTACAAATGTGGAGAAATTCAACAGCAAAGTCCCATCTTTATACCTGGAAATTGCATGATTTTCTGTTTTTGACTTACTGTAAAAACACTTTGATCAATAATTCCTGGCTATGGATGATATTTCTGACCTCTACTCATCCAACACTACAACCATACTTGAAATCAAACATTTTCACTGTACAATAGTAGAGAAATTCAACAGCAAAGTCCCATCTTTATACCTGGAGATTGCATGATTTCCTGTTTTTGACTTACTGTAATAACACTTTGATCAATAATTCCTGTCTATGGGCGATATGTTTGACTTCTACTCATCCAACACTACAACCATACTTGAAATCAAATATTTTTACTGTACAAATGCGGAGAAATTCAACAGCAAAGTCCCGTCTTTAAACCTGGAATTGCATGATTTTCCTGTTATTGACTGACTGTAAAAATACTTTCATCAATAATTCCTGGCTATGGGTGATATGTTTGACTTCTACTCATCCAACACTACAACCATACTTTAAATCAAACATTTTTACTGTACAATAGTAGAGAAATTCAACAGCAAAGTCCCATCTTTATACCTGGAAATTGCATGATTTCCTGTTTTTGGCTTACTGTAAAAACACTTTGATCAATAATTCCTGGCTATGGGTGATATTTTTGACTTCTACTCATCCAACACTAC
Source organism: Cetoscarus ocellatus (assembly GCA_037902135.1). Taxonomy (NCBI): domain Eukaryota; kingdom Metazoa; phylum Chordata; class Actinopteri; order Labriformes; family Labridae; genus Cetoscarus; species Cetoscarus ocellatus. The sequence continues at coordinate 231,331 of JBAMNC010002074.1, forward strand.
AAACACATTCATATCAAACACTTTTACTGTACAAATGTGGAGAAATTCAACAACAAAGTCCCATCTTTATACCTGGAAATTGCATGATTTTCTGTTTTTGACTTACTGTAAAAACACTTTGATCAATAATTCCTGGCTATGGGTGATATGTTTGACTTCTACTCATCCAACACTACAACCACATTTCATATCGAACACTTTTACTGTACCAGTTTGGAGAAATTCAACAACAAAGTCTCATCTTTATACCTGGAAATTGCATGATTTCCTGTTTTTGACTTACTGTAAAAACACTTTGATCAATAATTCCTGGTTATGGGTGATATTTTTGACTTCTACTCATCCAACACTACAACCACATTTCATATCAAACATTTTTACTGTACAAATGTGGAGAAATTCAACAGCAAAGTCCCATCTTTATACCTGGAAATTGCATGATTTCCTGTTTTTGACTTACTGTAAGAACACTTTGATCAATAACTCCTGGCTATGGGTGATATATTTGACTTCTACTCATCCAACACTACAACCATACTTGAAATCAAACATTTTTACTGTACAATTGTAGAGAAATTCAACAGCAAAGTCCTATCTTTATACCTGTAGATTGCATGATTTCCTGTTTTTGACTTACTGTAAAAACACTTTGATCAATAATTCCTGGCTATGGGTGATATGTTTGACTTCTACTCATCCAACACTACAACCATACTTTAAATCAAACATTTTTACTGTACAAATGTGGAGAAATTCAACAGCAAAGTCCCGTCTTTATACCTGGAATTGCATGATTTTCCTGTTTTTGACTTACTGTAAAAATACAAAAGTTCAGACCCCATCCCGCTTCACCGTGACTCTCTCTCTCTCTCTTTCTCTCTCTCTCTCTCTCACCCTTTTTTTCACCAGTAGCCTGGCTCTGTCCCTCCGCTCCTGGGCTCTCCCTCCCGTATCACCCCCCAGTCGCCCCCCCCGGCCCGGGACAGCAGACCCGGTTGTTGTTTCTCCCCCACCCCCACCCCACCCATTGGCGGGCTTCTCCAAATTGAAATAAATTGAATGTGGAGAAATTCAACAACAAAGTCTCATTTTTATACCTGGAGATTGCATATTTAACCATATTTGAGCTACTTTAAAAACACATTGCTCCGTGCTACAGGTGATATACTGTATCTGGTTTCTACACATGTAAGAGTAAAATGTATAAACATGTTTTTGGTTAATGAATTAATCTATTTAACTTTTAGCTAAGTATTTGATACTGCCTTACATCTATCTTTATAAATTACATTTGTCTTTAAGAGATTATATCAAAGATAATTACAAAAGTTTTGGTCTATACCTGTAATGACTTTTATTTTGAAGTCGAGCGACAGCTTTTTTGGGTTTTTCCACACCTACACAACCCATCCCCCATCATGCCTTAAGGAAAGTTGTCATTGAGGAAGACGACACACAAACGGAGTGATTAGTGTCCTACTAGACAATTTGTTGACCTGCTTTTTTATTACACTTTTATTACATAACCATGCCTCGAAAGCACGGGGAAGTATACAAGACAAGCACTAGTATCAAAAATGTAATGTTTACTTGTCATTATATATTTATTTTTATTTATTTAACCTGTTAAAAGACCCACTGAAATCAAGATCTCTTTTACAAGGGTGACCTGGCCAAAAAGGCAGCAGCACACGTCATGAAAAAACCTTGTATATAGCTGCTGTTGCTGCATATTTTTAATCTACACAATACTGGAATTGTGTTACATATGACGGGAAAGAAGAGACTTTTCAGTCCTATGTTTTCCATGTGTGATTAAGTAAGGGCCCATAGTAATTACCTCCGCCAAGGAGGTTATGTTTTTGCCAGCGTTGTTCGTTTGTTTGTTTGTTTGTGTTCAAGATAACTTGAAAAGTTATGGACGGATTTAGTTGAAATTTTCAGGAAATGTGTGGAATGGGGTAAGGAACAAATGATTAGATTTTTCCATCCGGATCCAGTAATTGTTTAAAGCATTCTTTCACATTGACAAATAGGACCATTTTCACCAACGTGGAGTGAAGCTGCTTGGCGGAGGTCTGCGCTCTCTGAGTGCTTTTCTAGTTATTTCACGTAGGCCTAATAAAGGTTATGTTAAAATATTTTTTAAAGTTTAACTTTGGTTTTCAAAATGACTCATTGTGAAGCTCAACAATAAAAATAGCTTGACGACATTCAAAGGATATATGGCTTTCTGAACTATATCAAATACTTAAATACTACCTTAAAATAAGTTTTATTATATAAATCAAAATTTTCAAGTTTTTTACATATAAAATCACAGACTAGTTTTTTTATAGGTTGTTATTGTGGTTTATAAGCTCTGAGGTGTACAAAATTGGTATAATATTGGCCAATCTGTGGAACAAATGGGCTTAACCCAAAAAGTACTGCAACAACTTATTAAACAGTTGAGACATAATTGGAGTAATATTCATATACTTTCATCCTAATGTTCTAAACCATAACACCCTCAAATAAACAAATTTGAATCGGCAGCTCGCCAAAACACAATATTTATCACAGGTGTTTATACTGTTGATCTCTTATCGCCCCCTTAAAAATCTCCTGTACCCCAATTATGTCAAATGTTATAATACAACATTTGCATTTCAGAGAATGCATTATTTAGTCATAAGAAAATATGTGTATTGTATGACCATTGATTATGTTAAGTGGATGTTTTCACATATAAATGTTAGAGTCTAAATCTGAACGACATTTTTCAATGATTATTTTATTTATTTCCCCTCTTCCATTGTGTTTCTTTGTGACATACAGACTCTATGTCTTCTCTACATTTGGACAGGTAGGTGTTCAGAAATTCCATTGTCAAAAAACATCTTGATCTTCTTTAAAATGATATGCTTTCTAATAATTGTGTTTTCTTAAAAAATCACTGTTTGTTCTGTGTCCTAAAGTCCAGGAAAATAACCAAAACAGTGGATGACATACAATCAAGCATTGACAGGCTAAGAGCATCAGCTGGTGTGTCCGTTGCTGAGGAAAAAACCTGTTCAGCTGAAGGCTTCTGGGGAGATGTGTGCCTTGACATAGCTATACCTAATGTACACATAAACAGGGTGAGACTGAAACAGGTGTACCTCAAACATCAAAAGGTAATTTTCTTTATTTTACATATTTGTGATGTAACACATTTGTAATTCAGTTAATTTCTATTCATGACTGTGTTGACAGGTCTTTAATTTTTTCAACCACCTGTCTTTGCAGTTTATTGAATTTTAATTTTAATTTTTAATTATAATATTTTTTATTATTTATAATTATCATTATAATTATTATTACTATTATCATTAAGATTAAAATTGTTAGTATTGGCATTTGTAATGTCAGCCTGAAGTCAGCTAAGCATGATTTAATGTGTGGTTACATCTTGGTTACAAATGTTTGAAGAGTGTGCTTTACTTAAGATGTCGTTAATCTTTGGGCTTGTATTTCCATTCAGGCTCCAACAAGAAAGACTCCACCTGATGGCGGCAGCACCTTGAGTCCTCCTCCTCCACCATTTGACAGCAGCACTTCGAGTCCTCGACCCGCTTCTAATGAACATGGCACCTTCAGTCACCCTTCTCCATCTCCAGATGCCCAAAGCACATTCAGTCAGTCAGAAAATTCAGACAAACACACATCCTCTTCAGGTAGTGCAGATTCGGAAACTTTATTTTTTATCAAGAAATTGCCACAGCAGCCATGCTTTTTTTTCATTTCTGCAGAGGACTGGGCATATCTTCGCAAGAGACAACAGGGAAATCTGTTCAAGACATCTGAAAGGACAAATGTCATGTCAAAAGGGATTCGCACAATTCATCCCTATTGCAGTTTTGCATTTAAACGTCACAGGGTCAAGCCAATTACATCATCAAGAGACACCCCACTCTTCACCTGTTTTGGGTACTGTATGTTCGATGACTGTCCTGTATGTGTGGAGGTGAAGGTGGACAGTGAATCGTCATTGAAAGCAGTGGTGACCTTCCAGGGAGACTGTGTCAGACACAGTCGTGACGAGTTGAGAAGGAGGCCTGTCTGTGGTAAAGAAAGGGAAGTCATTTCAAAAACATTAACTTCAAAACTCCCCCGTTCTCTGTACCTGGAAAAGCTTAGTCAACTAGATGAGACTGTGGGGGACTCCGGGTGCAGGGATGAAGTACCAACAACGGGCGTCATGAAGACAATTTCTTGGAGTGCAAGGAAGAAACTACGGAGACACAAGAATGAAATGATTAGCCTCCAGAAGATCATTGAAGATGAGCTTCAGGAAGGAGGGGGTGTAATCCAAAAGGTGCTCCAGCACCCAAAGGGATTGATGCTGTGGGTATCTGGAGACCAATTCAGCTTTTTGCTGAAAGGGCTAAGGAGGGGACATAGTTTATGTTGATGCAACAGGGAGCATCATTAAAAGGCAAAGAGGGGAGTGCACCATTTTATATTTATGAAATAGTGGTCAGACATCCTTTGAAAGGAGAGTCGCCAATCCCTGTTGCCACATTTGTCACATGTGACCACACAACGTCATCTGTGTCATTTTTCCTGGGGTCCTTCATGACGGACTGCATCAGATGCCATGGAAGACATATGAAGAAAGATGTGTGATGTACATGTGTGATGGATCTCTGGTCCTGTTGGAGTCCATATCACAGAACTTTGTGGAATGAGTCTTCGAGAACTTCTGTCAGTGTACTTTGACATTGTCACAGGACAAGGACAGAATGAGGCCTTCCACATACCAATTCTGCACTGATGCCTCAGCCACATTATGAAAAATGCAAAGGACCTTTGCCGGAAGCAGTAAGTAGTTTGTTTATGTGTATTTGTATTTGACATGATAAGGTGTTCAAATGTATTTAAGTTTGAGTATGTATTTACTTTTTTCCACAGTGCTTACAAACACTACCACCTGGCTATGCACGTCTTTGGGCTGATGACACACGCCACCACACTCCAGGAGCTTGATGAAATCATCACAGCACTACTGCGGTGTTCTCAAGCTCATGCAGTGGGCAGGAGGTCGAAAAACATTTTCGCAACCTGCAAAGACTTCTGACCAGAGCTGGACCCCCTGAAATAGATTACACAACAATAGAGGAGGGAAACTTTGTGGTGGGGTAATCACCTTTAAAAATGGTGCATAGCATTTTGCTCTGTTACTCAAAATATATGATGAAAAAAGTAACAATATTTATGACTGGGAGCTGCTGCTTCTCCTAAAAAAAGGCAGGTATCCTTTTTTTGGTTTTAGCGACTCATGTTCAGTGCTGATAAAATGATAAAAACAGGTATTAATCCAAAAACAGCTAAAAGCTGCCACAGTCTGTTTTAGATTTTGACTGTTCACATTGGTTGTGTTATGGTTATGATGTTTAATTGAATAAACAGTATGTTTACCTGTTTTATTTTACTTTACTCAGTG